>JACXGM010034777.1:0-11797 GCA_016801145.1 Umbra pygmaea | reverse complement strand
TGTTAGTGTTTGTCATCTGTGTTGTGTGTTAGTGTTTGTCATCCATGTTGTGTGTTAGTGTTTGGAAGAAGAGTTATGTTACTGTGTTTCGTCCCTCGAGGCAGTTTTCTTTTAACAGAGTTTTTCGTTAATTAACACAGATATTTTTCCACATCTCACATTTGTTTCAGTGCTTTCAGAGCATTAGCCCTATTGCTTTATTTCTGACAGTATACATTGAATTGTATACACATTTAAAAAATGTAGAGTACAGTATGTGCAGTATTATAAATATATGTGAATGTGAGTTATTTAAAGGTACAATATGTAGTTTTCCCAAACAATAACAAAAGATGTACTTTGCGTTAAAAAAGCAAACATCACTATACCTATATTATATATATTTTTTAGTTATGTACTTACATTATCCTAAATGTTTCCACCAACTTCAAACCCAGAGAAATTTGTAATATAACTCGAAGACACGGGACGTTTCATTTTGTCTTCCGTCAATGGCGTCATATAACCTTTGACTGCTCTAGTTGCTCTAAGTTCCAGGGAACCGCCAAACATAACGTGAATAAAGTTATGATATTTTTAACAATACATGACTTTGTCAGTGAACATTATTTCTGCTGGAGACGCTAGATTGGAAGGTTGTCATTGACAACGATAACAAAACCCATGATCCCACGCTACTTCCCGACGTCATCCAGGTACATCTTTTGCTATTGTTTTGATTGAGAGACCCCTAGCGGCCAAAAACTACATATTGTACGTTTAATTTTATCTTATTGTTCAGTAATCTTTTATAAATGTAGTAACAAATGCTTATGAGAATGATGCTATGAATTTTCTTCCTATTAACATAGTCTCTATTAACATAATCTCTATTAACATAATCTCTATTAACATAATCTCTATTAACATAATCTCTATTAACATAATCTCTATTAACATAGTCTCGATTAACATAATCTCTATTAACATAATCTCTATTAACATAGTCTCGATTAACATAATCTCTATTAACATAATCTCTATTAACATAATCTCTATTAACATAGTCTCTATTAACATAATCTCTATTAACATAGTCTCTATTAACATAATCTCTATTAAAATAATCTCTATTAACATAATATCTATTAACATAATATCTATTAACATAATCTCTATTAACATAATCTCTATTAACATAATCTCTATTAACATAATCTATATTAATAATCTCTATTAACATAATCTCTATTAACGTAATCTCTATTAACATAATCTCTATTAACATAATCTCTATTAACATAATCTCTATTAACATAGTCTCTATTAACATAATCTATATTAACATAATCTCTATTAACATAATCTCTATTAACATAATCTCTATTAACATAATCTCTATTAACATAATCTCCTTTATTGACTTAATGAACTTTAGTAGGAATGTGGGTTCCATCAATGCACCCAATCACATTTGGGAACCCTGAAATTGAAAGTTATATAATGACAAACATTTTATAATGATTGTGGCATTACACAGTATAGGGATAGATTACGTAGTGCCATGTAACTACAATCGTCTCTCATTGAATATCATAGAAGGGGGAAAGTTGCCACTCTGTGGAATTCCTCTTTAATAACTGTCAGTGTTTTAGCCTAAAGCCAGGTGTTACGTTCACGCTGCTCCCCAGGAGGAGAGTGGGATGTCAAGCCCACTACACAGGACACCCTGAGGTCAGCAAAAGAGGTGTGGGGTCGGAGGTGATAAGTGATGATGTGATGATCAGCTGAACCAGGGCCACCTGTGGTAACACACAAACAGAACACAAACACACACCCAGCACAGAACATACTAACACAGACTAGGGTACACCAAACACAGAAACAAAGACTGGGGGAAGTAACACGCCCCCACCAAAAAAACAATTCCACCTGAAATTTTTACACCAATAACTAAATGAAATCCATTCTAAGGATGTGGCCATAGTTCACCAGGATCAGGACAGGGCGTCAGCAACCACATTTGTTGTCCCTTTTACATGGGCAATGCACACATTGTAACCTTGTACAATTAGAGCCCATCTCATAAGGCGGCGGTTCTGAATGTACATTTGATGTACATCAGGAAAGTGAGGGGTTTATGGTCCATGAAAACCATAACAGGTGCTGTACTGGACCCTACATAATCCTAGAAAAACTGCAAGGCTAACAACAGAGCTACTGCTTCCTGTTCAATGGTGGAGTAACGTGACTGACATGGGTTGAACGTCTTTGAAAAGAAACTGACTGGACGATCCACGCCCTCCTCATCCTCCTGTAAGAGGACTGAACCCGGCACCACCATGCTGGCATCCACTTCCAACTTAAAGGGTTTGCTAAAATTTGGTACAGCTAAAACCGGGACGCTACAAAGCAGCACTTTTGCAGACACAAAAGCAGACTCACACTCGGAGGACCATTTAAACGGCACTTTTGGACTCACTAGTGACGTTAAGGGAGCTTCCACTATCGAAACGTTTTTACAGAAGGTACTGTAATACCCCACCATTCCCAGAAAATGGCGTAATTGCCTGCGAATAGTAGGTGCAGGAAAGTTAGCAATAGCTTCTACCTTGCTAGCAATAGGGAGTACCTGAGCAAGCTAATATGACATAAACGGGAAGAGCGCCTTCTATTAGGCGTTTTGATGTTATAGTTAGTGTCACTTAGCTTCCTCTCTACAATATATGGACCAGAGAACTTGGCAGATAGTGATGAACCAGGGATTGGCAGTAGTACAAGCACCTTATCCCCTGGCAAAAATGAACAGTCCTTGGCTGAAATTTTAGAGGCTCGCTCAGCTGACAACCAGGGTGGACGAGACGCTGAGGACATAACTGTACGGCTTTCAAACCGAGTTTTGTGGGTCAAAAAGTATTAGTCTGCCAAAACAGCAGCCTGGTTCAATGTTGCCACCTTCTTTTCATTTAAATTAGCAAGTCAGTCAGATAAGTGATGTTTTAATTCTTCCAATAAAACAAGCTCTCTAACTCTTTGTCTCTAGCAAACTCCACATGAGTGCGATTTGCCGGTTTTCTGAAGCCCCTAATGCGTTGCCTATATGCTTCAGGAACTAATTCATAAGCCTGAAGTATAGTTGCCTTAACCACATCATACTTTGAACTGTCTTCTAGGGAAAGTGCTGTCACCACATCCTGGGCTTTTCCAGACAGTTTGCACTGGAGAAGAAGGGACCACACACTCCTCCTAAGCACAGCCTGAGCCGAGCGGCGTGAACAGAGCCACCTGTTGAACCGGCAGGGGAAAAAGGATCGTATTTGGGGAGGGTAAGATGGGCTCTCATTGCCTCCTCTCCGAGACTGCCTTCCGACCGGGCAGGCGAGGTGCTAGTAGGCAGCGCCTCATCGTCCACCTTGCTACCTCCTGTGACTACTCCCTCATCCTCCTTTACAGTGAGAATACCCTGTTCTAATAAAGTCATCTGCACATCCTCAAACAACTCAGCCTTAAGGGCAGCCTTCCTAACCATTATCTGTTAATGGTCCACAACAGCGCACAGGTCCGTCTTGCGCAACCATACCAGCAACTCCAAAGAAGGGGCCTAAATAAATGTGGCTACAGATGACACAGCCATCCTGTACCCAGACACCTAGAACACCAACACTACAAAACTAACTACACGTAAGTAACTTAAGGTTGACCAACACTAAACAAGTACCAAGGCTAACTACACGAAACGGACTAGTCCCTACTCACACCCTAACTCCACACCTCAATTACCAACCACACAGGCTCCTGAGCAGCGAAGAGTGACATCCCGGATGAGCCCCCATTTGTTACGTTCGCGCTGCTCCCCAGGAGGGAAGTGGTAGGTGCGAGCAAGGACATGGAGAAAACAGATACAATTCTAGTAGGGCTTGCATTTAGCCACGGTAATTTAAATAATAATTTTGGGATAGCTGTTGATTGATGAAACCAGGTGTATGGGATAAAAAAAGAGGAGGAGTCAGTGATAAGGGATGATGAGCCGAACCAGGGCCACCTGTTGGAACACACAAACTGAACACAAACACACACCCAGAGAACATTAACACAGCACAGAACACACTAACACAAATTAGGGCACACCAAACACAGAAACTAAGACTGGGGGACGTAACACCAGGAAACTGCACAAAATTGTGTAGGAACCGTTTGAGTGCAAGATAGCTACTGTACAAACAGCCCTACACACAGTTGCCTTTCACATGCTCTGCATCGCCTATGCAATACAAAAAACTACCCTTCGCAAAAAAACGAAGGGCAATGCACAAAATGTGCTCTGTGTTAAGCGCTGATCCGTGATGTGTCACGGTTGATGTGTGGATTTAAAAGATTTGTTATATAATTTACCGAATCTTGTGTAAAACGGTTACGCTCCCGCAAATGTTCATTTGGATACAAAAGCACATCGATACATGGTCTTATCACCCTCTCAGAGCGGATAATATTTCATATTATCTGTGCTTCGACATCCACTATGTCATCTTAAAAAGGGCACGCCATGCTCTGTCACCTCTGAAACATGCCAACCCTTGACACCTACATTGTCGCCAGTGTCATCTATCAGACAATATATTCTAAAAGTCTAATGACTGTTTTATAAGGGTAAAATAATGTTTTCTAACAGTAATATATATTTTGTTCATTTGGTGCAATTGTGGAAACTATAAAAAATGTTGTACATAAACACACCTTTATTTTGGAAAGTGGAAGAGCAGGAAAAACGTGCCAAAAAATTTGCATGAAGCTCACATGCCAGCTGCATTATGAAGTCTCTTCCGCTGTTTCACTTGTACACCATCTGTATGTTGATACCATGGTTTACAACAAACAATACAGCTGCATTATATAGTCTCTCCTTCTGATTCTCATGTCCAGGCTTGTACAGCATCTGTATGTTGATAGCATGGTTTATAACAAACAATACAGCTGCATTATGTAGTCTCTTCCACTGTTTCACTTGTACAGCATCTGGATGTTGATACCATGGTTTATAACAAACAATACAGCTGCATTATATAGTCTCTCCTTCTGATTCTCATGTCCAGGCTTGTACAGCATCTGTATGTTGATACCATGGTTTATAACAAACAATACAGCTGCATTAAATAGTCTCTCCTTCTGATTCTCATGTCCAGGCTTGTACAGCATCTGTATGTTGATAGCATGGTTTATAACAAACAATACAGCTGCATTATGTAGTCTCTTCCGCTGTTTCACTTGTACAGCATCTGTTTGTTGATACCATGGTTTATAACAAACAATACAGCTGCATTATATAGTCTCTCCTTCTGATTCTCATGACCAGGCTTGTACAGCATCTGTGTGTTGATACCATGGTTTATAACAAACATACAGCTACATTATATAGTCTCTCCTTCTGATTCTCATGTCCAGGCTTGTACAGCATCTGTATGTTGATACCATGGTTTATAACAAACAATACAGTTGCATTATGTAGTCTCTCCTTCTGATTCTCATGTCCAGGCTTGTACAGCACATGTTTGTTTATAGCATGGATTAGAACAAACAATATAGTACTTCACAACATTTTTCAATGTGTAGCCCTCTGTTGTTTCATCAAAACGCAAGTCGCATAATCGCTCTGAAGCAATTATGTAGAAAATAAGCCAAATAAAATAGTCTAAAAATGGCTGAATTTTAGAATAAAATGATTAGATATATTTTGTACAGAGTAAACAAGAGGTTAAATAAAGTCTACAAAACATTTCTGTTTGTGAATATTGAATTCTGTAAATGGAACAATGTATATAAAATACACATATTTAGGAGTGTCTGTAGCTTTAACACTAGAACCACCAAAAGCCCACGCCACCTGGTGTTTGAATTTGTTATTAAAACAAATCTGTGATTTTTAAAGCTACATCCTGTTCCTTCAATGACTTTTCCTAAATATGTGTTTTTCACATTGTTTCATTGTCCAATTTCTAAAATCACAAACAGAAAGCTATTTATAGATGATTTTTACAGCCAATTCATTCAAAACTACCAAAATCCTCCTAACACGCTGTCAACCCCAACCCTGCTGCCCCCCGTTTCCAGCGCTCAATATCCACAGATTTTAGTAACTGTAGTTTTCTCCATTTTCTGTTGATTATGCGCTCAGGTGCGGAGAAAGTACAGCTGTATTCTGTTCCCTCATCAGTGGGGTATATATGACTGATGTTCCCAGGGGTCAGTGTCGAGGATTGTTTTGTTATGCTGTTAATAGATTATACTATTTCCGTACTAGGTTTGTACACTCAGTTACGGTACGTGTTTGCCAGAGTCCTCCTAATAAAACCCTTTCATCTGCATCTGTCTTCTACACCTATATTCAGTGTAACGCAGGCCTCCTAACGTCAATACCCAGGCACTAAGCACCTCTGACTGAATGTCAATGGCTGGATGATCTTAAGCCTTGGCTGAGAATTAACAAAATAATGTGTATCATGTACTTAAATATTTTTAACTTTGGTCCTTGTAATATTATGTTCAGTTTTCTTTAAGACTGCAAGGGAAGCTCGGCTTCTTCTAAAATGTAAAAAATGGATGGTCAAATATGTACTATTTTTTTAAACATTTTATTGACAAAAAATGTGTTAGAACACGTTCCTCTCGAAAACAAGTTCATTCAGAATCAGCTGCATATAGCAGGTAGACTGACTCAATTTCCTGCTCATACATTCCCATAGCGTCACAGTGCATTTCCCTGTTGAAGCCTGGCATCCATGGACTTCAATGGGGCTGCTTTGAACAGTTTTCTCAGTGCTTCAAAACTAGATGGTCATTGGATAAATGCTGCGATTATGTCCTGCCCACGGAAGCTCAGCGTCTCTAGGGGTGAATGGAGGAGTGGGCTGGCCTGGACTCATAGCTTCTGCATGATGATTGGAGGGTCTGTTGAAAGTATACAGAAAATAGAGTCAGACCGAGAATTGAACCCTGAGACACCCCCATAGAGACAGCCAGAAGTCTGGACAGCAAGCCATCAGATTTAACGCACTGATATCTATCAAGAAATAATTTGTGAACCAGGAAAGGCAGCACTTAGAAAAACCCAGGCTCTTTAATATTCTTCCAGTGTCTTGGGGGGCTTTAGTCCACCTGGCACACAGTTGATTTTTTGGCCTCTAGAAAGGTCATACTTTGACCTACAGTGAAGGTTTTGGTTTTGGATTCAGAAGACCCATGGCTACACCATGGATGAATGAAATCCAGCATCCATAAGAGGTTTTTTAGTGATTCCAACTGAGGTTGTGAGAGGAAACATGAGTCATCAGCATGCAAAGCTACCTTGCCCGATAATCCAGATAGTTCATAGTTTTCTATTATTTCTAAAATTTCTCATATATTGTCTCCAATGTATCTCCTGTCTGATTAGGATTATTAATATCAGATAAAAACTTTTAAATTCTAAGAGCATTTGGATTTGTGTGTCACAGCACTACAGTGTAAGAGGCCTCCAGGTTTAATAAAGGGTCTTTATATGCTCCGCTTGGGTCCCGTTTAAAAACTAATGAAATATGGCCTTTTTTTGTGTCTCTGACAATCTACCATTTACATACAGTACCTTGCGAAAATATTCGGCCCCCTTGAACATTTCAACCTTTTGCAAAATTTCAGGCTTCAAACATAAATATATAAAACTGTAATTATTAGTTTAAAAAGTTTGAAATATCCAATAAATTTCGTTCCACTTCATGATTGTGTCCCACTTGTTGTTGCTTCTTCACAAAAAAATACAGTTTTATATCTTTATGTTTGAAGCCTGAAATGTGGCAAAAGGTCAAAATGTTTAAGGGGGCCGAATACTTTCACAAGGCACTGTATGAGTGGTTATGACATACTAATAATGGTCCTCTTAATGTAAATTTTTTTTGGTATACCTCAACTGGAATGCCATCCATTCCAGGGGTTTTTCTGGCTTTAAATTATTTGATCGCTTCAAGCAGTTCCTCCTCTGTATTTAGTCCTTTGTATGAGTCACTTCGTATAGCTGTTCATTTAAAATTATCATCAGGGGAAAAAACCATACAATTAAGATCTGTTAAATGTAATGGAGAAGACTGAAAGAAAAACATCTGTTTGAAGTACTTTACTTCCTATTCCAAAAAATGTGGATTCCTCATTAGTGACTAGTTTCAGCACATTCTTCTTGGTGGCATTCCTATGAAAAGAATTTGCATTTTTCTCCATATTCCATCCAATTTGCTTAATTTTTATAATAGTTTATATTTGATCTTTCTTGTTTAAGTCCCTCCATTTCTTTTTGTTTATCTTTCGACTTAGTCTGAATCTCTATATTATAGCTGTTAATGTTATCTTTTAGAAATATTATTTCAGCAATTTCTTTGGATAGTATGGACTCTTTTAACCCTTCGAGGTCTACGGGGTCTTAGGTCCGCCTGGCACACAGTTGACTTTCTGGCCTCTCGAAAGTTCATACTTTTACCTACAGTGAAGTGCCTTGTGGTTTTGGATTCAGAAGACCCATGGCTACAACATGGATAAATGAAATCCAACATCCTGGGTCACAAAACCATGTTTTATGAAGTATTTATCCCAAAAAAACCAAGAACGTATATTTTGTTGTTTTTTAATGTAGAAGCAGGTAAACCATAAATAATAAGGCTTTTTATTGCTTATTGTTAAGCCAACATGGCTCCTGGACCAGTGTGCAACGTTTAAAGGCCATACAAACAAATCAACATCAAATTGCTGCCCCCGTGTCTTACTATATTTCTATACGTTTTTGAAATACCATTCATTTTTCACTTCCAAAAAGTGTTTGTGTTGTGCAGGATGATGTCCTACATCATTGTAAATGTGTAATTTTCACTTTTTACTTCCTGTCTGTGATATTTTTAGTCAAATAGAAAGACCATCGTCGGGTTTGAGACGCTTATCTCCGGCTCTGATATACCCACAAGGATGATCCACCACTCATTATTTGCGTATAATTCTCCCCTTTCCAATGGTGCTGGTGGAAATAATCGCTCTTGAGCGTCAACAGCTAAAGAGGGTTAATATTAATTGCCTTTTTATCAAGCAAGAGTACTGAATTGCATGGCTTCTAAAGGCACATTTAAAGGCATCCCACACAATAAGCGGATCTGCTGTACCTATGTTATGTGCAATAATTCAGATATAAATTAATACCACATATAAATTAATACCTGTTCTACCCCTTTCAATACTTCCATTATAGAGATACCTCTAAATAAGTAGTTAATATTTTAGTGAATATTATTATTACAGTATCTTCTATATGGTTTGCATTCTATAGGGATATATAATCATTAACTCACAGGCACTATTTGTGGGCTACAAACAAACATGCACACACACTAAAATTGTTTTATACCGACAAACTTAATATAACTTCCCTCCCTGATTGGCAGAATGTGACCGCCTACCCAAGGGTTACTGCAGCCAGTGTTGCTAAGACTGCCACTGCCTGGATGGGAGTATATGTAACGTCCAGCCCTGGATGGGCTGGGAAGGGACTTTGTTTATTTTGAGTTACTCTCCTGTGTGTGTCCTGTCTCTGGTTTGCTCCCTCATGTATCGTGTTTTGGTTCCCCCTTATGTTTGTTTAGAGTATTGCTTTATGTTATTGTGTATTTCAGTTACGTCAGTGTTTGGTTACTCCCATGTGGTGTCACATGTTTCTGTTCACCTATAGATCCCTGTTTAATTTATTACTCCCCAGGGGCCTCATTTATAAAACTTTGCGGTGGATTTGCGTCAGAAGTGCCGTACGGACGAAATATAGGAGATGCGTACGCAAAGAAGTATTCAGATTTATAAAAGCATGCGCACGCACGTCCTACGCCTTTTTCCCTTTATAAATCACAATCATCTTTAATACGTAGCGCAGCTTTTGCGTCTACATGTCACGCCCTTATTTGCCCATAAATAGTCAGTGAAAAGCCCCAAAATTAATATTTATTGATTGAGAAAGCATGGGAAACACGGAGGAAAAACAAAAAAAGCCACTTCACTCAATGTGAAGTAGAAAATATTATTGGCGAGATGGAAAAGAGGAGGAAAATGTTGTTTGAAGGGCACAGTGTGCCTATTACCAATGACGAAAAGGCGTTGGAGTGGCAAAAGCTTGCAGACGCTGTAAGAAAGTCGGACTGTGGCCAAAATATAAAGTGGTCAGATATCAGTCGATGTCAAAGCGTCTAGCGCTTCATCGCGAAAGTGTGTCTGCCACAGGTGGGGGGAAACTGGCTACATTACAGCAAAATGTCTGCATCCCAAAATATTTTGACATTGGTGGAATGCAAATGCTTCCGATTAATGAACGCATGTTCATTCTCATTCATTGTCCTTATTCAGTATTTAGCCCTTGTGTTCCTCCCTGTCTTTTGATTCAGTATTTAGCCCTTGTGTTCCTCCCTGTCTTTTGATTCAGTATTTAGCCCTTGTGTTCCTCCCTGTCTTTTGATTCAGTATTTAGCCCTTGTGTTCCTCCCTGTCTTTTGATTCAGTATTTAGCCCTTGTGTTCCTCCCTGTCTCTTGATTCTGTATTTAGCCCTTGTGTTGCTCCCTGTCTCTTGTCGGTCAATGTTCTCTGTTGCGTGTGCTATAATTATTTCCTGTTTCGCCCCTCGTGGCAGTATTTGTTTTTGAAGTATTATTTTCAATGAACTACGTTTGATTGCATTGTAGTCGGGAGTAAAAGGATACAATTAATATGCACTTATGAAGTTGAAGCATTAATAATTAATGTATTTCCTTTTCTCCCGTTGCAATAGTCTGCGTTAAGAACAGAGAAATGCTTAATAAATGCTACAGAGGATTGATAGTATAGACGTGGTTGATATTTCCTATCTAACCATCTGAACTCACAAATGATCATTTATCCGTGTGTAAACAGCTACGGAAAGAAATACTACAGCGACCCGGGAAACTAACGCATTGCCAGACAAAGGTGCACGAGCTACCTAGCTTGAAACTGTGTGCGCAATAACAGCTGAAAGATAGGAGCAGACCGCAACAAGATAAATTACATGAATTACTATCCCATTAATCCTCCACCGGAGAATGTTCTGGGAAATGATTTAGAATGTCTATGACAGAACTTAGTAAATGAATAATATTTAATTCCAATTAAAGCGCATCAAAGTACAACTCTTTAACCGGACACAGAATTACACAATTATACCAAGAAATTACATGTCGCTTACACTTCCAAATATGATCTAAGATCTAAGCATGTCTTATGCGGTACAGTCTATCTAATACAACATTTATCCAACACATTTGCTATGGCACACTCAGACGTGTCGCCAGGAGAGTCGTTAAAGAAATCTCATCAGTTTAACCTTAAACAAAGACTTATATTTCCCTTCGAGAGGGGACGCCCCCAACTTCCGCTGCATACGAAAATAGGGCTGGGATAGGAGGAAACAAATAGTACATTAACACTTAGATTAAACATCGCCTTGGTGCCTCGGCGCATCCGGGAACAAAAGGACTGGGTTATCACATTTTGACTATGCTTCCCTGTAGAAAGCTAGCATTAATCTCTTCTAGTCGCTCTGTGGAGAAAATCATAACGTCTTGCATGTAGTAAAAACAAAACTCCCTTTATGGGATGATCCAGCAAGCCCCAAAATGATATATCATGATATACAGTATAATGTTGAGCTCTCAGCTTCTTGTTTGACTACCCATAGTGGGGGTTTTGGCCCCCCTCCCTTCCGGGTCTCACTCCAACAGTCGTCAAGAGTGTGGAGCCTGGTAGTTCTTAGACAGCTG
>JACXGM010034776.1:0-11875 GCA_016801145.1 Umbra pygmaea | reverse complement strand
TTCTTATAACTACTGTAGAATGGTGACATTTGCTACATTCCTAAGTGTCTAAGCTTTCTGTAGATATATAACATGTATATATAACCTAGCAATAGGACTTGTGAACTGTGATTGTTTTAGACTTGTGAACCAGTTTTTGGGGGTGGTGGGGGGCAGAAATCTCCCTGTGGCGGGAGAGTGCTCCCTAAGTAGTTAAGTAACATATTTTTCTTTTTGTTTGGTTATAGTCTCTTTTGGCCAGACGGTCTGATTTTGGTATTCTTTTCTGAGCTCAGCGTTTGTATAAACTGGACAAGTGAACTACTCTCCAAATTCATTTCTTGGCACATCAGAGCTTTGTAATAGTAGGACAGAGGTCATCTGTTTTAGGTGGATAAAAAATGTGATGGCTCATTTATTATTAATGAATGTTGGCCTAATTCCGCCCCGCATGCATTATTTGGTGGCTTTTCTCTGTACAATAAGGACTGTTTTGCAAAATTCAATGCGATTTTTCAAGATTTCAGTGGGATGTAACTTAACTCTCTCCTACAGTTGTTGCTCTTCCTCTGTTGTTCCTCTCTTTTCCTCCTTCCGTTCTTTCAAACTTTATCTCTTGCTCCCTCCATTTCTGACAGTACAATTCTTGAAGTTAAATTAATTATTGCAATTATCTTTGTTGAGTCTATTTAGAGACAAGAAATAACAACAGGAGAAAAAAACAGTGTGAGAAGAATAGAGAAATAGATACAGACAGTGATAGAGTGATAGAGTGACAGAGTGACAGAGTGACAGAGTGACAGAGTGACAGAGTGACATAGTGACATAGTGACATAGTGACATAGTGACATAGTGACAAAGTGATAGATTGATAGAGTGACAGAGTGACAGAGTGACAGAGTGACAGAGTGACAGAGTGACAGAGTGACAGAGTGACAGAGTGACAGAGTGACAGAGTGACAGAGTGACAGAATGATAGAGTGACAGAGTGACAGAGTGACAGAGTGACAGAGTGACAGAGTGACAGAGTGACAGAGTGATAGAATGATAGAATGATAGAGTGATAGAATGATAGAGTGACAGAGTGATAGAGTGATAGAGTGATAGAGTGATAGATTGATAAAGTGAGAGTGCAGCATTGCAATTCATCTAAGTGCCAAGAGAGGTCATGTGTGCGCTGTTTTCAGTTAACTTCATAAGTCAGCCAATTAATATCTCATTATGACCAGTTATTGTAGCATAATGAACATGTAGGAAGACAGGTTAGGATTTGACCTCAAAGCTTTCAGGAGTTGAAAGGGTTCGACAGCAATTTGGTAGCTCTTCAATAAACCTGACACAGGTTAGGGATCCTTGTTATGTTAGTGAATGTGTCAGCATCCTCAATGGAACCCTATTATCTAGATGGTATACCTTTCCAATCAAATGTACATGTTCCACTATGCTCCTGCTATTTACAAAGACTAAGGAAATTGACTTATACCTTATGCTAGAGGTATAAAGGAACTGGAGTAAGGATATGTCGATTGCAGTAACGTTAGGTCCATGGACTAAGTATATCAGGATATTATGGTCTGTAAGGTAATGAGTAAGACTCAGATAAATAATGGATGTTCTCAATTCACATCAAGTCAGGAAATGAACTGTAATGGTCTGTCTTTGTGACAGACCTCCATCCCTGAGATTAACAACCAGGATGGAGACACAGAACCAATTGGAGGGAGGGAGGACAAAAATATCTCATGGGAAGAGAGATGGGAGTGTTGGACGGGAGAAAAACAGAGATGCATTTGTGTGAAATAAGAGAAGGCAAGATGGGTTGGGTGGGTGTTAAAAACGCGAATGGGTTTAACGTGATGCACAGAAAACAACCCCTGTTCCACACAGAAGTTTGAGAGGTTCAGGAAGCAGATAATTATTTAAAAGGGCAAAGATCAAGAGACAGGGGTCCTGCCGTACCTGATTGATTGATGTGAAAAGGAGGCACTTTCCAGTCCCCTCCTGAATATAGAAGCCAGAGACACGATTAGATCTCAAGTAGGGGTTAAAGAGACTATGTGGTGGAGAGAGGACAGCTGAGGAGACAACCAGTTATTAGATATCATATTGACTAGAGCAAAGCCATTAGAAAGGGTGGTCAGACGCACACACACACACACACACACACACACACACACACACACACATGCACACACACACACAAAATAAATCACACACACACACACAAACACACACATGCACACACAGTAACATACTTCCACAAAATAGATCACACACAATAACACAATCAATAACACAGCCATACACACAAAAAATGCACACACAATAACACACAAACACACACAATAACACCCACACAATAACACATACACACAATAACAGACACACACAATAACAGACACACACAATAACACACATAGGCACACACAATAACACACACACAAAAAAAATCACACACAGTAACACACTCAATAACAGACACACACAATAACACACACAATAACACACACAATAACACACAATAACACACACACAATAACACACAATAACACACACACACACACATTAACACACATACACAAAATAGCACATGCACACGCATACACAAGAACACAAACAAAACAATGCACACACGCAATAACACACGCACACACACACAATAATACAAACACACACTTGCACACACAGATGGAAGCATTAGGGCAGTGTATCAATGTATCCTGGCATTAGGACGGCAGGTCTCTGGTTGTTTGGTCTGAGCTTAAGTGCAGACTAATGAGATCATGCTGATACGACCAGTCCTGCTCTGCTCCATCCAAACACTGAGAGAGGAAGAGGGGGGGCGGGTCATTACACATCACTCCGCTCTGACATCCACATAACTCAAGGGAAGTGAGGAAGAAGAGAGTGTGACCTACCCATTGGACCTACCATATGCCAATATACCAGTAAACACTTGTTCCAAACATCTGTGCTCAGAGAGAGTTGACGTAAGCTGCTTCACCCTGGAGCTGAATGTGAGGTGTAAGGCAGACCGCAGTGTGTATGTTAAAGAGAGTGACACTGTGGAGCATAGGACAAGTACAAGCAGCGGAGCAACATCAAGCACAACATCTGAACTTGGACACACCCTTTAGCAATTGAAGTAAGATTAAATGAGTTGAAGTAGTGCACTAATTTCGGGTAGGTTAATAATTAACTTTATTTCTTATTGTTTGGTAATTTATATTATGACATTTACAGTTTGGCAAACCAATCGGTCTCATTAGTCCCAGAAACTGATGGGTTTTTCCAGAGCCAGAACACAGATATACTGATTAGTTAGGCAGAATTAGATCACTGACTATTTTTGTTTAACATTTTTTTTTACATTTTAAATTCACCCGAAACGAATTAAATGGAAAGAGAGTAAGACTGTAGACAAACGTTTAAGGTTTAATGTTTTTTTATGATTTAATTCAACTGGAATGTGATAGAAACATAACATCTAGGTAATGTTTGGTATTACACTTTCTTAGTCTCTACCCTAGACCTGCAGTGGTGTTATCTGGAAATTTTTTGAAACTCAAGGATTTACAAGAGCTTTAATGAGAAAAAAAAAAGATTTGTTTGAGGGCCACCTCTGTCATACAGTATCTAAACAATCAGCAATGAAGTGAATGCAGATGAATATATGGAAGTCAGATAAATTGCATTCTACTTTACTATGTAATTGTAAATAGGGAAAATTCTAAAGTGATTAATACAGGTCAATGTAATTTTTGTGACAGTGTGGCTTGCTTTGGCACTACCTCAAAGGTCTGGTTTGTAAACAAACACTATGTGATTACAGATTTTCCAAAATAATTCTTGACACAACACTCAAAACTGCCATTCTGCAATCAAAACTTAACACTCTGACTTCAAAAGGCCCTCTTCAGACCGATAGGGAACACACATGCACAACATGCACAATAAACAGTCAAAGCAGACACAACACACTGGTCAACTGTACTGAAGACACAACACACTGGTCAACTGTACTCAAGTAACTTCTGTCATTTGTAGTGTTTAACTCCCGTAACCAAGCGTGTGTGCCACCATTAGTGGTCAGGGGGTACTCCATCACCATGCCACCCTGGGTCCCTACAACCCTGCACACATACTGACATTTCTGACATGTCGCGGTCACACAGGATGGACCAGGTCAGCCCATGTTCATTGTCATCTGGGATAGATTTTTCCATCGGGCTGCTCTGGTCCGGGACTCGTTTGCCAACCACAACCGTTTCATGGTGCCGAAACTGCCCCCTTATTCCACGTTCCTCAACTCGATCAAGGAATTGTTTTCAGCATGGCGGTGGAAGGTCTATGACAGCTTGAGGCTTGGTTGTGGGAATATAAATGGTTTACAAACTACAAACCATAGCAGTGTCTTGAGTACAGTTGACCAGTGTGTTGTGTCTACTTTGACTGTTTATTGTGCATGTATTGTGCATGTTTGCATGTTTGGGCCTTTTAAGTCAGAGTGTTAAGTTGTGATTGCAGAATGTCTTTTTGACATGGCAGTTAGATGTTAATAATGAAGTGTTGTGTCAAGAATTCTTGTGTGTTGAGTTTTCAAACGATGAGCCAAATTTTGCATTTCATGTGTTAGCAATTGGGAAAAACTGTAACCTATGGCATGATTACAGTTTTTTCCAACTGCTTACACATGTTTTTAAAACTATTTCTCCTTTTTTCAAAACTCTACACACAATTCCCAAAACTGCACACACAAAAATGCTAAATACCTCACATCTCCTTAAAAATATAACACTGCATTCAAAATGCCATAAACACATGTCAAAATGAAACATTTGCATCAAATGGCAAACACTTCTTTCAGAATAGTACACTTTTGGATATACCATGTAAACACTGTTGTTCTAAAGCTCTTCTGGCATTCATTATCTTACATGTAAAGTTCCATACAATGTTCTAGTGAAAATATATCTGTTGACGGGTTGAAACACAGTAAAAACCAATGAGATGCTGAAACAGAATATTTATTTTTCCAAAACATTACTCTATAGTACAGAATTGAATGACAAAACAATATGCCATTTGCAAATACAGTATGTACAGAAACCATAAACATATGTAAAACAAAAATAGAAGTTGTATAGGAAAGAAGTTGTGTGAAGTGTTTTGGTGTCAAAACACCAGTGCTAAGGTGCCTCTCTCCTCTAGGTTGTGTCTGCACAAAAAACACTTAGTCTACATCACATGCAATATTCTCTCTTCTTAAACAGTGAGGAAAGAATCTCCTAGAGCGGCATATCCAACCTTGGACAGAATCAGTGTCTCTATGTCCCCACATGCCTTCACCATTGTCCTTTCACCTCTTCTTCACCCTCGTCCTCTAGCTCCTCTACTGTGTCCTCATTCTTATCCCCTCGCTCTCCCTGCAATGTACAAAAGTAGAACAATGTCTGCATCTGTGTTCTAAACAGGTAATCTGAACTTTGCAGTCTATTCATGAGCCTATAGCAAAATAGTGATTGGTTAATGATCAGTTCAGCTATTAGTGTGAACATATGTGAGAAGTGCGTATATGAGACACTGGTGAATGAGTGTAGCATTTTGATTGGTTGTGTTTGGAAAAGGAAAGCAAGTCACTTCCTGTTGGATTTTTGTGTTTTACGTAAAGAATTGTGGGTATTGTTTTGAAAAAAAGTGTTTCATGCAATTGACAAGTCAAAGGCTGAGAAATAGCCTATGGTTTTGGGGATTTGATGTGTAGTTTTGCACTTTGAGTGAGAGGTTTCAAAAATCGTGTAACATGAAAAATTTTTGTATGTAGTTGGAAAAAAACTGTAAATACATGACGTTAACTGTGTTATGGCCTAGGGTAGCACCTTTGCAAGGTCCTGATTGATTCGGAATGTATTACGCGGCGGCAGTGGCTCAGTGGGTCAGCATGGCTGACTGTGTGAATGTGTGAATGAATGGGTGAATGTGAGGCAATGCAAAGTGCTTTGAGTGTCCATTGGTTAGAAAAGCGCTATATAAATGCAGTCCATTTACCAACACCATTCGGATTGACCGTAGTACCTCACACAACTCTTGCCACACAGAACCATAGAGAGTATTCTATGTTTTGGGTCTTTATATTCAGGGATTTCTAAGTCATCTTTGCTGATAAAAGACTCTGCCATTCACACCACCCTTTGAAGCGCCTTGCAATCAAGAGCAATGCAGATACCATACCGAGCAATGATGCAGCCTGTCAGTGATGGTGGTGTGTGTCAGGAATCAGCCCCCCTAAGCTGTCTCCCCCTCTCCTTTTGTCTGCCTTCCCTCCTTTCTTGTTCCCTTGTGTGTGTGTCTGGTCTGTTCTGTGTTTGTTTGTCCATTCCTGTCACCAGTTCCCATCTCACATGAAGGCACCCGTTCCTGAGCACCAGTCACTGATAACCCTGCACTCCTGGAGGCACCCATCCCTGAGCTCCCCTAATTATCACAGATTCCCTGCACCTGTTCCTCTGCCACACCTGGGCTGATTGCTGCTCTACCTACATAAGGAAGATGACAGCAATCAGTCCTTGTCGGATTATTGTACTACACAGTGCGTTATTTCCCAAGCCCCTGTCCTAGTGCCTGTCTGAGAATAGTGCCTTTTGTTACTTGGTTCATTTTTATAGCTAGTTTGAGTATTATGCCCTTATGGTTCGCCTTTTTGTTTGTTGAAGCTAATTCCAGTTCTCTGTGTTGCTATATTCAGATCCCTCCTGTGACAGTAAACCACTACCTGTTCCCTCCTGGATATCTGCCTGTGACCCCTGGATACCAGAACGTGCTCTCCTGGATATCTGCCTGTAAACCCTGTATACCTGACCGAGCTCTCCTGGATATCTGCCTGTAAACCCTCGTAAACACAACCGTTCATCGCCATTATTGTCAATAGATTTCGTTATTGTTGTTACTTATCAATTTCTGCGTTTGGATTCTCTCTCTACTATTTCGAGCCCAGACCTGGCAGAATAATTCGGCCATATGGATCCAGTGGAAATGGAAACTGTTCGACAGGCGGTGTCACGCCAGGGTGCCATGCTAGGAGATCACCGAACAGCACTCGAAGGTATCATGAATACTTTACAGGAATTGTCTCTCAGGGTATCCTCCATACAAGAACAAATCAGCACCCTCACGCCTACTCCTGCTCTGTCTTCTCCTGTGGTTCCAACACAACCCACATCCCCACTTGTAAATATCCATGCCAGGTATGAGGGAGATGTAGGTGAATGCCGTACATTTTTACTCCAGTGTGGTTTGGTTTTTGATCAGCAGTCACGCACTTACTCCACAGAAAGATTGAAAATAGCCTACGTGATCAGTTTGCTTGGCGGAGAGGCGCTTCAATGGGCTGCAGCTGTTTGGGAGAGGCTCGAAGGTGAGTCCTATGTTATGTTCACGACTGAAATTAAGAAGGTATTTGATCACTCTCCCACAGGTAAGGACGCCTCTAAATGCTTTTTATCTTTAAAACAGAGTTCACACTGTGTTGCTGAATACTCCATATGATTTTGCACTCTTGCTATTGAAAGTGATTGGAATTCCGAAGCACTACAGGCTGCTTATCAGATACTATAAAAGATGAATTGGTTTCCTACCCTGAGCTCAACTCCCTTTATGATATTATGTCTTTGTCTATAAGTGTTGATAACAGAATAAGGAAACATAAATAAAAAATAAGGCGAGAAGGCATGGAGAGCATCGGTTGCAGACGACAACCCGACCACCAGGAGGCGATAAGAGTCCCGCGAGTCTTAGCCATCAAAGACCGGTCACTCATCACAGAGTCGATCCAGGATCCGAAACCATGCAAGTAGGTCATTCCAGGGTAACAGATGCTGAAAGGATAAGGTGTAAAGCTACCAAATCTTGCTTGTATTGCGTTGAGCAAGCTCATTATCTCTCAGCCTGTTCTCTCAGACCGGGAAAAGAATGGTATTGGGACCACCTTGGCGAGCCACACCATCTCCAGTCCCTCAACCAGACCACGGACCAACTTCCCTGCTACAATCCACTTTAGTGGCCATTCATACTCTTGTTCTGCAACATTGATGCCAGGGCCATCGATGGCAGGCTTATTTCTCATGTAAAGACAAGAACCCAGGCCGTCATTCTACAACTATCCGGTAATCATTATGATGAAAAATATTTTCTAGTCATCGCTTCACCTCAAGTTCCATTAATTTTGGGACATCTGGCTTGTTAAACATAATCCTAACTTTGATTGGGTTTCTGGTAAGGTAATAGGATGGGCACCTTCCTGCCATGCATTGTGCCTTACGTCTGCTATGCCCTCCTCTCTGTCTAAACCTGACTCTGTTCCACCTCCTGGGGATTTAACCTGTGTTCCTGTTGAGGATCATGATCTGGAAGAAGTATTCAGTAAAGAGAGATCCCTTGATCTTCCACTCCACCGTCCATATGAGTGTACCATTCAACTTCTGCCTGGTTCTACGTTCCCTAAGCCTAGGTTATACAATGTCGCCAAACCTGAGAGGGAAGCCCTGACAGGATTCAACACCCCGTTAGGTCATTTAGAATTCCTGGTGATGCCTTTCGGACTGACCAATGCCCCTGCGGTGTTTCAGAACTTCATTAATGATGTTCTACATTATTTCATTAGCTTGTTTGTCTTTGTCTACCTGACATACTAATTTTTTCTCCTGACCATGTCACGCATATTCGTCAGGTCCTGTTCCGCCTCCTGGAAAACCCTTTGTTCTTCAAGGCTGGAAAGTGTTAGTTCCACTCCAAAACCAATTAATTCCTTGGCTTCATCGTGAAAGAGGGGAGATTAAGGATGGATCCTGCCAAAGCCACTGCCATTCTTGATTGGATCACACCTGAGTCCCGTAAGCAACTCCACAGTTTCCTTGGTTTTTCTAACTTCTATAGATGATTCATACTTAACTATGGCCAGGTAGCTACCCCCCTTGACTGCCCTTACGTCTACACTGCATAAGTTCGTCTGGACTCCTGCTACTGATCAGGCCATCTGGGAGTTGAAGCATCTTTTCACTTCAGCCCCAGTTCTCGTCCAGCTGGACTCTACCAGTCAGTTTATCGTCGAGGTCGATGCTTCCGATTCCGGCATTGGAGCGGTGTTGTCCCAACGCTCCACCACCAATGGAAAAATGCACCCCTGTGCAAATATGTCTTCTCGTTTATCCCCTGCAGAGAAAAACTATGACGTTGGCAACTGGGAATTGCTAGCCATCAAAGCTGCACTGGAGGAGTGGCGTCACTGGCTCGAAGGGGCAGCCGTTCAATTGTCTGGACCGGTCATAAAAATCTGGAATACACCAAGACAGCCAAATGTCTAAATCCACGTCAGGCCATGTGGGCTCTGTTTTTTGGTTGTTTTAACTTTTCCATTACTTACAGACTGGGCTCCAAGAATGAAAAGCCAGATGCTCTCTCTCAGATGTATGTGAAGGACAGTGAACCACAGACCCCTGGTACCATCATACCCAGCCAGTGTATTGTGGGAGCCATCACGTGGAAAATTGAAGAGGAGGTGTTGGCTGCACTCCGTACCAATCCTGGTTCTGATAACGTTCTGCGCAAACATCTTAATGTACATACTGATTTTCGGTCTTCTGTACTTAAGTGGGCTCATTCCTCTCACCTCACATGTCACCCAGGTATCTCTTGCAGCAAGGCTTTTTTCAATAGGAGGTTTTAGTGGCCCACCATGAATGAAGACATAAAGTCCTAGGTCTCGGCCTGTCCTCCATGCACCCTCAACAAGGGGTCCAACCAGCTGTCTCCGGTCTCCCTTGTCCTTTGTCTGTCCCTCGTCATCCCTAGTCACACATTTCCTTGGACTTTGTTACTGGTTTGCCCCCCTCTGATGGCAATACCACTATTCTGTGATTGATCGTTTCTCTAAATATGCTCACTACATTCCTCTTCCCAAGTTACCTTCTGCTAAGGAGACTGCCGACCTGTTGGTGAGGGAGGTGTTCCAACATCATTGTCTTCCCACCAATGTGGTTTCTGACCAAGGCCCACAGTTTGTGTCAGCCGTCTGGCGGGACTTCTGCCGTGCTATCAGGGCTTCCATTAGCCTTTCCTCCAGATACCACCCAGAGTCCAACGGCCAGGCAGAGAGGGCAAACCAGAAAATGGAGGCCACCCTCTGCTGCCTGGGCTCGGCGGACCCTGCCACCTGGTCCTCCCAACTCCTCTGGGGCGCCTATGCTCACAATACCTTACAAGCCACAGGTATTGCATCCTTTGAGTGTCTGTATGGGTACCAACCCCCCTTGTTTCCTTTCCACAAAAGGGACCTGGCGGTGCCCTCCATGCAGAACCACATCCGCTGGTGCCACCAGACCTGGCACCAGGCACGGAGGGCACTACTTAGAAATTTAGAGGCGTACCAGCGATACGCCAACCGTCGCCTGACCCCTGCCCCCGCCTATGCCCCGGGCGACAAAGTCTAGCAGTCTGCCTGCAACATCCCCATCAGGTCTGACTCCCAGAAGCTCCAGTCCTGATTCCTTGGCCCCTTTGTCGTTGACCGTCTTGTTAACCCTGTCTCCGTCAAACTCCGTCTGCACCATCCATGAAGATCCACCCTGTGTTCCACATGTCCTGTGTTAAACCAGTCCGTCTCTGTCCCCTGTTGCACCATCCTAGGTCTCCACCTCCTCGCCTCATTGATGAAGGTCCGGCCTACACCGTCCACCACCTACTGGACTCCTGGCGCCAGGGTCGCCGGATCCAATTCCTCATGGACTGGGAGGGATAAGGTCCCAAAGAGAGGAGCCTGATCCCCCGTCGGCAAATCCTGGATGCTTCCCTGGTCCGGGAGTTTTACCGCCAGAAGCCAGTACTGTTAGGTTCCGCCCCCTTGAGCTGTCTCCCCCTCTCCTTTTCTCTGCCTTTTCTCCTTTCTGGTTCCCTTGTGCGTGGGTCTGGTCTGTTCTGTGTTTGTTTGTCCATTCCTGTCACCAGTTCCCATCTCACATGAAGGCACCCGTTCCTGAGCACCAGTCACAGATAACCCTGCACTCCTGAAGGCACCCGTCCCTGAATTTTAATTGTTTGACAGTCCTAATTTTTGTGTAAATGTTTTCAAATGAACTACTTGCCACCACTTGTCTGACTTCAAACTACTGCAGCTAGTGTGTGTGTGTGTGTGTGTGTGTGTGTGTGTGTGTGTGGGCTGGAGCCAATGTGCAGGGCAGGCAGGTGCCTGTGCTCTTTAGTCAATTATATTTATAGTGAAATGTCCATTTTCTTTTTCCAATTTTAACCAGAGCATGACGTCCAGGACCAGGAGACAACTCAGCCAACTCAGAGTCAGCAGCCAACCATAACCGAGGCTCTAGAGAAGCAAAGGAAATATGAGAGAAACTCAAATGAGGCCAGGATATTGGATTGAAGTGTAGCAGAGTTCATATGTATTGACCAAGTCCCTGTCTACATTGTTGAAAAACCAGGATTTCAGCAAATGCTCCATAATTTCAATCCCAGATATCAACTTCCATGTAGGAATTATTTCATGTACACAGAAATACCAAAAATCTACAGTGAAACAAGGGCCCTGGTCACACAATATCTAAAAGAAAAGCCATTCTACGCATGCACATCTGATCTGTGGACAAGCAGAGCTGCAGACTCGTACATGTCCATTACCATGCAATACATAACACAGTCATGGGAGTTGCACTCCTGGTGTTTAGGCTGTAGTGGCCTGAACTCAGACCACACAGGTGACAGTTTGAGGGAGGCATTTGATGAAGTAGTCACTGAGGAGTGGAAGTTGGACATTGCAAAACTAACAGGCATCACAACAGACAATGCATCCAACAACCAAAAGGCCTTTAAAGATGACTACATATGGGTCCCT
>JACXGM010034775.1:0-11874 GCA_016801145.1 Umbra pygmaea | reverse complement strand
CACACACACACACACACACACACACACACACACACACACACACACACACACACACACACACACACACACACACACACACACACACACACACACACACACAACCATGCACACAGATAGAAAGGCTTGCCTAAATGGACAAATACACACACAGATTTATATGCACAAACACCCACAGAAACACGTATACACACACACACACATGTATACACAAACAAAAATTAGGCCCGTTTAGTGTCACTTACCTGCTCCATCACTCTTTCATATTTCGAATGCTCTTACTACAGAATTGTGGTTGTTTCACCTAGTTTCTCTTAAATTTGTGCACTTACTGTAAGTTTCTCTGAGAGCCTCTGCTAAATGACTAAAAAGTAATCAGTATATGTAGTGAACTGTGTGTTTTGTTGAGTGCACGGTTTCGGACGTGTACATTCTTGCTAGCAGGCCTCGTCTATCACTTTGTTTCTCTGAGTCGGGGTGTGAGGGTATAAATGAGGATGTAAGCTGCTGTGAGCGAGTGTGTAACTGTGTTACTGTGTGACGGAGGCCTGCTCGGCCGTTGGCCGGGATGCTTTGTGCGGGCTACTGAAAGACTCTGTGAAAGGAGCCGCCAGTCTGGTTCCCTAGCTGAGGGGAGTGAGTTTAGGGGGTCAGTCCGGTCAGGCAGGGGATAAATGCGCCCCATTGTCTGCATTAAGGAGATGCTCTCAGTGGGGAGTCTATAAACCTCAGTGGCTACACTAACACCCAGAGTTCTGGATCTCCCCGGGGGGAACCCAGAGAGACCCCCAGCCAGGGACCAGGCTCGGATGGAGGACAGTGGGACGGGAGAGCACCCATGTGGGTGGAAGGCTGGCTGGCTGGTTGTCATCGGATTGGTGGAGGACTTCCGGAGTTCGTTAAGGTTACATGTTCATCCAGTCGTCCCCAGTTTCATCCGCATGTCCCTTTCTCCCTAGTTTCCTCTCCAGAAGTGGCATTAGCGACAGGTAAAACAAATGCTCCATCAGATTGTAACAGATCCACCAGAACACCGCCAAAACATGAAGCGCCACAGAATAAAGCCTTTGTTCCGGGTGAACTGGCACAAGGTCCTCTTTCCCTTTACGGAGCCAATGTAGCGAGGAAGGAGGGGGTTGTAACAAGTTGTGTGTCTGCGTGTCCATGTGTGCGTTTATGTGTGTTGGTCTATGGGGGGCTTTGAGCTTCGTGGAATGTCCCTCCTCTCTCCTTCTCAGACACGAGATGGGCAAACATGAAATCAAAGTGGAAAAGCCCCACAAAGAGGTGCAGCAGAATGATTAGGGTTGGGGTTACACAGTCCCCCAGTTTTCCCGGCACGGCGTCCCCTCATCTCTGGGCCCCAGAATGCACCGGGCCTCGCAGAAGCATGAAAAGAGCCCTTATGAGGACTTGGCTGTTCCGCCTGCCTCGGATTAAGAGCCCAAACACCCAGTCTGCCAACCACAGTACATACATCTTTTATTTCATCACTCACTCTCACCGTACCAAGCCAGGGGGATGGAGGCGTTTATCCAGGCACCTATTGTCAGCTACAAGCGCATGGAGCTCTTTACGGCTATAAATGAGTTAATCACATGCGCGTATACGAATGAAGAAACACACATCATCCCTTTACACACACATACACACAAACACACTTACACAAGTATTCAAATACCAGACATTGTAATTATTCAGCACTTGTTGTCTACATTTTAATTCAGAACAATTTACACTGTCTATTGTCTATGACGTCACACAAGGCCTGTGAAGATGGCCCCGAGGTCATGGAAATTGTTGGGACTTTAAACTGCGTGATGTCTGAGGGAAGCGTAGCGTGTTTCACTTCAGGCAGTTCTAAATGTGTGTTTTACGTGTAACATAGTAGAACTTAACATTTTCAGCCGGTACAATCACACGCACACATACACATCATTTCCACACACACACACATACACAAACACTCAGCAGTAGCCTACCCTGAATGTCTGAAAATAATGGGATGTCATGCTCTAAATAGGATCATGTTTTTTTTCAAAGGTAATGATGGCTTATGAGAAAGCTGTCGACCACAGCAGGTCTTTATGTGTGGAGACTGATGCCATAGGTTATACCTGCCCGGTAATATAGGCCTTTTGAGCGCAGAGGAGATCGGCTTATAGATTGTGCATTTAGAAAAAGTTAAAAGGGAGGACAGCCAAAACATTACCTTGTCTTGGGCTTTTTTCCATGTCCGACAGTGAGAGGGAGAGCGCCTTTGTATGTGAATGGAAAATTGAGGCCCTCCTGTTTGGCTGAGCTGTGGCTTAGGTAAAGAACCTCATACATGTAATCCACCAGGGAGTCAGAGGTAAAGCCAAGGTGCTGTCTGCTCCCTAAATCTTATATCCCATAAACCGCTATGAAACAACCCCTGTGAAGGCTCTTAGAGTGGGTACGGCTCCGGCAGGGAGGTGTGGATGGGTTTGGGTTAAAACAGGGGGGCAGACCAAAGCAGCTGTTTCTGTTCAATATGCAGAGCACTTACCTAGCTGACCATTTCTGTTAGCGTTTGTGTAGGTGAGCACTGCAGTATATGTAAACCTGTGCTTACTGTATATGCCTACAGTCTATGTACATTATGTCTGCTAGAGGATTGCATGTGTTCTCTGACAAGACGCAAGTCACACGCCACCATTCCACCTGGCATCTGGCTCTGGCATCTGGCTCTGGCTGGCGTTTTCCTACCGTCAGCACCATGAGGTCATCAATGTGGTCACTGCTCCCTCCCTCATGCTGTCTGTAGCGCCCCATTCCGACGTCACAATCTAGACTAACCCAAGCCAGGCCAGGGGATCGAGCATGTGTGTGGAGGGGCTGCCCGAGCGCACCGGGAGGCTGATTACCTGTTTATCCTGCAGCACTAACGACAGTGGGGCCCGGAGAAAGTCCCGTCTGCTGAAAAGACCTTTGTGTTTTTCCCAACGTTCCTGTGATGTCACTGTCTGGACTCAGCGTGATTAATGTCTGAACGCTCTCTAGCTCCTTTGTCATTCACTTGTACCCGGCTACAGCTCTGTGTTTTACCCTGCTACAGCTCTGTGTTTTACCCTGCTACAGCTCTGTGTTTTACCCTGCTACAGCTCTGTGTTTTACCCGGCTACAGCTCCGTGTTTTACCCTGCTACAGCTCTGTGTTTTACCCTGCTACAGCTCTGTGTTTTACCCTGCTACAGCTCCATGTTTTACCCTGTTACAGCCCCGTGTTTTACCCTGCTACAACTCTGTGTTTTACCCTGCTACAGCTTCGTGTTTTACCCGGCTACAGCTCCGTGTTTTACCCTCCTACAGCTCTGTGTTTTACCCGGCTACAGCTCCATGTTTTATCCTGTTACAGCTCCATGTTTTACCCTGCAATAGCCCAGTGTCTTACCCTGCTCCAGCTCCGTGTTTTACCCTGCTACAGCTTCGTGTTTTACCCTGCTACAGCTCCGTGTTTTACCCTGCTATAGCTCCGTGTTTTACCCTGCTACAGCTCCGTGTTTTACGCTGCAATAGCCCCATGTCTTACGCTGCAATAGCCCCATGTCTTACTCTGCCACAGCACTGAGATTTACCCTGCCACAGCTCCGTGTTTTACCCTGCAATAGCCCCGTGTCTTAATCTGCCACAGCAATGAGATTTACCCTGCAAAAGCTCTGTGTTTTACACTGCAACATCTCAATGTTTTACCCTGCCACAGCTCTGTGTTTTACCCTGCAATAGCCCCATGTCTTACTCTGCCACAGCTCTGTGATCACTGTTATATGTTCTGTTCCTGTTTTACACTAAGGTAGAGACCTCATGATGTAATCAGCTCTAATAGTATGACTTTCCTTCTCTTCCTTCTAAGATGAATGCTGACCGACCTGCAGACAGAATTTTTAAAGATTGAAAAAGGATTTCCTCGTTTGACAGGATGAGATAGTCATGCTTAGGCTTCATTACCGTGTCAGGGGAGAGAGAGAGATTGAAGAAAATGTAGTTTTGTTCTGCTAAGGGAGTGAAGGGGAGCGGTCGGGCTACGGCAACATGCTGTGAAGTGATGAAACAGAGAAAGTGAGAGGGGGAGGCGAGAGTATTTGTTCTGTGATTAGCGCAGAGTGTTCTCAGCTACGCCGCTGTTTCTCTTCCTAATTAGCAGCCATTATCTGGAGCAGCAGAGGGCTCTGTTCTAACAGATCAATGGCCACTCTTTAATCTTGCTCTTCTTCCGGCTGGATCAACTTGCTGAAGTGTGCTTCTCTGGGGAACTTATCTACCAGAGACCTCAGTTTACTCTGTGGTCAAACATTTCAAAGTGTTTAACTTCTTTTTCAGTGCCTTTTTCAGCTGTAAGGAATTTAAGTAATTGAGTAATGTGTTTCTTTTTTCTCTCTTCAGTCTCTCTTTTGTATCGGCATTCCTCTCCTGTCCATTGGCTGTCATCTTAGCGAGCGTCCTGATTGTGTCTCCTTCCAAGACATCTCCACCACACCAAATCTCTAAGAACGGAGAGGCAAAGAATTCAGCTTAGTCCCGGAATGCCATGGATAGCGAGCCCCTCCTGAGGTTCCTTCAACATTTCATTTTGTGGAGTGCCATGCTAGATTTACTGTAATCTTCCAGATCAAAGGCAATATGTGCAATCCTATTCTCATAATCCTGTTTGATGGTGATTTTTGCGTATGTAATAACTTTCAGGGACAAGGGGGGCGCGGGGGGGTCAGTTTAAGCCAGTAGGGTGTTTCTCTTTCTGTCTTGTTACATACGTTGACACATTCTTTTTTTAACTTTTTTTCCAATGGTTTTGTTCACAGTAATACAGTTCTAGATGTTGTTAAAGAAACTGCTAGACCTGAACTGTTTCAATCCAAAATATAATACTTCTAATATTGTTTACAAAATGTGTCTTTCATTAGGAAGAGAGAGAATGGCTGGTACATGTCTTCCATACTGTCCATGTGAATGTAGATCTGTACAATGCTAGCCTAGATGAAAGGATATCATTCACCCTGGAAAGACACCCCTGAACAGTCCAGGGTGTATATTATCCTGTTTTATTTTACCTTTATTTAACACAGTAAGTTAACTAAGAACAATTTCTTATTTACAGCAACAACCTGGGAGCAAATAGGGTAAAGTGTCTTGCCCACAGATACAATGACGTTTGGCTCAGTTGGGATTCGAACTGGCAACCACTGAGCCATCTGCGCCCACAAACACCACAAACATCCTCTGACATCATATTACTGCACAGAGACATCGCCAATGGGACGGATCCTTCGATTCACTTGACTTAGAAACAATTAACAATGGTAAGTGTCCCTCCTGGGCAACCCCCATCTGGTGCCCTCAGAAAGTCTGCCCCCCTACCCCATAGGGTGCCCTAGAAATTCTTTCCCCCTACAGTACCCTCGATCCAGGCTGGTCTTCCTAAGTGGTGCAGTGATCCCTTCCAGAAGCCTCTCCCATTCCCTGCAATGCAAGCTTCCTTTCTCTGTCCTCACCCTAAGGTAAGAGGCAAAATATACATTGATAAAAATAATACATTACACAGAGGACACATTGATACTCATGATACATTACACAGATGATACATTGATACACATTATACATTTCACAGATGATACTTATACATACAATACTTTGCACAGATGATACATTGATACAAATGATATATTACACAGATAATACATTGATACAGATGATACATTACACATATTATTAATTGATTCAGATAATACATCACACATATAATACATTACACATGATACATTACACATTATATATTACACAGATTATACATTTATTTATATGATACATTACACAGATGATACATTAATACACATTCTATATTACACAGATGATACATTGATACAGATTATATATTAAACAGATTATATATTACACAGATGAAACATTGATACATAAGATACATTACACAGATGATGCATTGGGAATAATGATACATTTAATAGGCGACACATTACAAAGATGATACATTGATACCGATGATACATTACACAGATGACACATTACACAGATGATACATTGGTACACATGCTATAGTACAAAGATGATACATTGATACCAATGTTATATTAGCCCGATTATACATTGCACAGATGATACATTACAAAGATAATACATTACACCAATTATACATTACAAAGATGATATATTACGCAGATGATACATTGATACACATTCTATATTAGAAAGATTATACATTTAAACATATGATACATTACACAGATGATAAATCAATACATATGATACATTACACAGATGATGCATTGATACACATGCTATATTACACAGATGAAACTTTGATACATATGATACATTACACAGAGGATACATTAATACATATGATACATTACACAGATGATACACTTATACATACAATATATTACACCAGCAGTGGATCTTTACTGGGGACGCCGGACTCGCATTACGTTTGGGACCAGAGTGAATGAAACGGTGTGTTGCGCATCAAACCCATTGTATGATACCGTTCCATTTCTCCAGTCTGGACAGTATTGCTAGCTGGCGTCCCCAATTAAGATCCACCGACCGCGGCTGTATTACACAGAGGATACATTAATACACATGCTACATTACACAGATGATACATTACAAAGATGATACATTAATACAGATCATACTATTTCTTGTCTCATGTCTTACACTTACAGACTGCTCTGCTCAGGTAAACAAGAATCACTCAAAACTCAACGTGTGTTCTTCTGTCAGCTTAGTATCACAGGAATGTAACAGCAAACAGGTGACGATAGGAAAATTAAAGTGTTGCAACGTCAAAGGTCAGTTTGACAAATTCCCTCTTTTCTCTGTGACTGAATATGGAATAAATTCCCCTTGTGCAGAGTGCAGATAATTTGGAATAAATTCCCCTTGCCATCCAGCTCTGTATCTGTCATTGTATTTCTCTCCTCTGTGCTCCCTTTCTTCCGGTATAGATCTCTGCTTGTCTTCTTCTAGCTGGTCTTCAGCTTGTCTTCTTTTCTCTCATCTGTCGCTTCCCGCTACTCTTTCATATTGTGAGCTCCATTACTCCATTTTTTATACAGACGTGGTAAAATGTGACATTTATCCAGACATCACTGAGGCCTTAGACTTATCTCCCACAAAAGCAGAGCGCCTTGCCTGTGACGGTTGATAAACTTGTGATCGTATGACAAAAGAATCCAAAAGAAATCTGCAACCCTTTAACTGAAAACATTTTGGACTGTCTCCTTCGTCTCCAAAGTGTGTTTGATTACATGCACCACTACACCAGGGGTATATCTGAAAGAAAACACAATTCAAATATAGACCTGCTTCTAAGTTCAGAAACTCACAAAGATGGTAGCGTACATTCTGTTCGTGGTGTTTTCTCTTTTCGTCTGGCAATTTTGTACAATAATTATGATTTTCTCTTTGATAGTTGAAAAAAGGCCTTTTCTTTCCTCACACAGAAATAGGAACCAGCCCGATGGCACATGTCTGATTAAGTTGGGGAACTGCGGTTTCTTTGCCTTGAATTCAAGATGTTTTCTTCCCTCTTTCCTTGTTCTTCCTCTCGTTTCCAGCCGTTCTATCCAGACCTGAGTGATCAGTAGAATATATAATGTGCTAATACCACAGCCCATCTAATACGGCTCATTATTTAATCCCTTCTAGTTGTGCTCTAGTCAGAATTACAGAACTGCCATATGTTGTGTTGTACTGTAGGTCTTTGGACCACAAGAACCTGTGGAGTAGAGAACCCCTAGTGGTTGTACCAGTTACTGCAGCGTGCTCTGAAGAATTGCAGTTCCCACCATACTGTACATGCTCCATTGTCTGCTTTTCATTTAGCCTCTGTCTGTATCTCTGGAAAATGGCAACATTTTTTAACTTTGGGTACGTCTATTCAGATGTTACCCTGTGATAAAGCCTCTTTCACTAACAAATGATGATCTGCTATGACCCACAGTACATAAATGCAGTTGTGATATTTTAAAAGCTGCATAACTGAGTAAGATACTGCAGTCGTGGCCGTGTCACCACAATGCATATGTATGTATTCCTCAATAGAGAAAATACACAGAAATGTATCAATGTGGAAATCCGGTTATGGTTTTGGCAACAGGCAAGTTAGTTTGCTTTATCATCTTGTCCAAAAGAAGATATTTCTGTAACACAGAGAGGAGTGTTTAGTGTACGTAGACTGCTTCTTCTTTGATGTCACAGTGTTGCATCACTGTTGATATATCAACTTTGAGAAATACTTTCAAACCTAATTGTCCCATGTGATATTTCCGACTCCAGTGTTGAGCCGTCATTTCACACTATGGTAGTTGAGTCCAGGGGAAAAAATGAATTGAACACTCAAGGTAATCATGCCAATCGCCAGTTTCTAATTTTGTATTTATATTATTATGAAGGGCCGTTACTTGACACATCACCTACCTCTGAACTATAGCCAAATGGGATCAATGAGGTTTGCTTATTTAGACAGAAGCCTGACTTGACTGTGTTGAAACAAGTTACTGGCCTTCCACTGGTAACATGAGTAAAACATATTTGCACTAGAGTGGCACACAAGCATACACATGCCACTAGCTCTGAATGTCAATATTTATCATAACCCTATCCAACCAAATCAATGGCCTACTACGAACAGCCACATGTACATAGTATGCATTGATTGCACCAAATAGTTTATCTCTCTATCTTTGTTTGTTGTTGCTATTCTTGGACCATTGGGTCTCCACTAGGCACTAGAAGGAAAGAGGAAGACGGGTAAATTTCTTATAGCTAATGGACTATATTGACTTATTTTCCCTTGGAATCCAAATAAACAAGGTTATCGGATTTTTATTCCAAATATTCACATCACAACTTTTTTGATTGGCTGAACAGCTAGCTGGAAAATAAATATAGTTTATGCTACACTGACACTAAATATAACAATTATATTGTAAGGCAATACCACCCCCAGATTTTTCCACATATTGCTCATATTGTTGATGAAGAATGTTGGCACGCTCACTTTAAAACCACAAAATCTGAAAAATATACATTTTACTGCATGACACTGTCATGACACTGAAGAAAATAGAGTGATACAGAATGGCATTATGCAAAGGCATTTTTACACACCTCTTAATCTCCCGTGACTTAATGTGAGATAAGAACATACAGGATTGGGGGCCATGAAGTTGACTTTAAGAGAAGAGATTTGATTGTTGATGCTGGAAAGAAACTCTTTCAAACTTTGCAGTAACTTGTTGCTAATCTATACTATATACAGTAGGTCATGTAACATGTCACTTTTTTACAAGCAATATTCTTTATTTTCATTTACATGTGAGTCAGTTAGCAGTGAATACTGGGACATTCCCTTGGAGCAAGTTACGGTAAAGTTCCTTGCTCAAGACACAACACCATTTGGCAGTCGGGAATTGAACCAGCAACCTTCAGACTACAACTCCGACTCCCTAACCACTCCAGAAAAGAATTGTTTTGTAATAAAACAATTGCGTGATTTAATTTCTTACCACTGTCAGTTTATTGTGTTGCTCAAATGGTGGCAAAGGCAATATGTATGTTATAAAGCAAAAAAAGATACAAACATAAATAAATAATACTAATAATTATCACAACACAGGATGTGGTGTACCATTTTCCTGGCTTCCCTAGTGATTTTAAACATACAAATTCACTGATCAGCTGGTCAGATGTTATTGTATGTAGAGTGAAAATAATATGAAACAGGCAGCTTGAAGCATCCTACAGAACTTTCAACACCAAGAGTATCCTTCCAGTCTGGCTGTCACAGAGCTTCTCCTCACATCTATGGCTGAGGGTACTGTGGGTTTGCACACAAGTCCTGTCTCTTCAGAGCTCTTACCTTCAGAGTTCACAGTTTATTCACAGTTTACTGCTGTTCATTTTCAATGTTGTAATTTGCTCTTTTGGTTGCTCCTGATCCAGATAGATGTGTGTTAAAGATTTAAGTAGCAATGTAGCGTGCTATTGTCGATGCCAGGCAGGGCTCATCACAGGCCGCCTGGGTTGATTGATGGATGGGCAAGGGGGTGGATGGGTGTGATTTTAAAGCATGTTGGGGCGGATCCAGGCCCTGACCCCACATTTTGGGTGTTCATGAGTGTGTGGACATATTTGTATCAATGTGTGTGTGTGTGTGTGTGTGTGTGCACGTGTGTGAGTGTGCTTGAATCTGAAGGCCTGTCACCGGCAAGGAATGATTAATGGGCCAGTCCAGCATTGGGGATCCAGTCCACACACATACTGGGGCCACAAAGCCTGAAGTCCATCTTTTTCCGTCCCTCCAACAGGCTCGTTTTGCCACCTGCGCAATCTTTGGGGCATAATCCTGGAAGCCTCTGTGATCTGTGCGTCTGAGCTGTGGTGAAACTGGGTGGCACCGTGGAGAATCGCCCCCAATGAAAGCCAAAATGAACAGGGGCTTGAGGGGGCAAGGGCAACAGAGCGAAATTATACAAATGCTCATGTTAGACTTGACAAATCAAGATGTGAGGTAATTGATGATTGATGAGGATTGTCGAAACGCATTGACGCCCTGTGTTGTCAGGGGCGGGGCCTAGTTTGTGTGATTGTAAGGGGGTGCGGGGGGTGGGGTGGACAGAGTTTGGAGCAGATATGGTGTTGACAGTTATAATTATTGTTTTCAGACAGAACTCAGTGAGGTCAGAGCTCCAGGTGTCCTGCTGCATGGACTGGAGTTCCTCTGCGACTTAGGGGGGTTGAGAGATGTGCTTGGGTTAGGGTGTCTCAAGCTGGGGGTGGGGGTGAGAGATTGGTGGATGTTTTTGGTGTGAAAGGGAATTGCTCTCATTAACTCTAACTGGCCTGATTGGCTGGTTTATTGTGTTGTAGGAGGTGACAGGGTCTGCAGGTGGGCTGATTGGTTTGTTAATTGTTTTGTAGGAGGGGACAAGGTCTGCAGGCAGCCTGATTGGCTGGTTTATTGTGTTTTAGGTAGGGACAGGGTGTGCAAGTGGCCTGATTGGCTGGTTAATTGTGATTTAGGAGGTGACAGGGTGTGCAGATGGCCTGATTGGCTGGATAATTGTGTTAAAGGAGGGGACAGGGTGTGCAGGTGGCCTGATTGGCTGGTTTATTGTGTTGAAGGCGGAGACAGGATCTGCATGCAGCCTGATTGGCTGGTTAATTGTGTTGTAGGAGGTGACAGGGTGTGCAGGTGGCCTGATTGGCTGGTTAACTGTGTTAAAGGAGGGGACAGGGTCTGCAGGTGGCCTGATTGGCAAGACTCTTGTCTTTTTTAACCAGTCATCCTTGCAGACAGCCACAGGTGGAACCATACAAGAGTGTGTGTCTTTGTGTCGGTGTGGGCATTCATGTCTGTGTCTGACCTGATTGATAAGAAGCAAAAACCCTGAATTTCAGACTACTTGGAGAGCTTTCACATAACTATCCTTGAAAGTTTCATTGTTCTGCTCACAATCTTTGCTTTCAGGTAATTTGGGAGTTGTTTTGAGGCCCCCATGTTGCCACTCTTCAGAGAGTTAAAGAGAACAATTTGCAATTGGCCACCTTAAATGATTGGATGCACCCAAATTTATGCACCTGTCTATTTTTGTTAACATTTTCTGTTAATCCAATGAACCTCATTTCACTACCAAAAAATGTCTGTGTCCTTCAGTTTGATAGATCAAAATGAAATTGCTGATTCAAACACCCAATTATTTAGAAATGAAAATCATGGAAATTGTCAGGGGTGCCTAAAATCTTGCATACGACTAATATATATATATATATATATATATATATATATATATATATATATATATATATATATATATATATATATATATATATATAT
>JACXGM010034774.1:0-11886 GCA_016801145.1 Umbra pygmaea | reverse complement strand
AACATTCTATGCTTTAAGGACATATGAGACATGTATTTATAACTTAAATATTGCATTCGTGAGCTTTGTTTTTATTCCTTAATGTATTTACTATGAAGTGAAAAAAAAACGTTTTTTTTTCAAGACGCGTAGCTGACATTAAGTAGTCGTAACGTTGTGAATTTTATAGCTACACTAAAACCGAGATATTTGCTAGAATCCCAAGATTCTAAGCTTTAAGAACATATAAGACATGTATATATAACCCAATAAATGACAGTGTTAGCCTTGTTTCTAGTTTTACATTCCATTTAATTTGAGGCACATGTGTAAAAGGCACGTAGCTCACATTATGAGGGGAAATTATTATTTTTGTTATAGCTACTGTAGAATGGTGACATTTGCTACATTCCAGAGTGTCTAAGCTTTATGTAGATATATAACATATATATATAACCTAGAAATAGGACTTGTGAACTGTGATTGTTTGGACTTGTGAACCAGTTTTTGGGGGTGGGGGGGGGGCAGCAACCCGCCGCCGGCATGGTGCTCCCTAACTGGTTAAGTATTCTGCCTAGGATTATCCCCTGTACCTTTGCTTGATATATACTGCCTTGTTTCCTAATATCCTGCCTGACTGAGAACCTGATTAGTGTACCGAACTTTGCCTGTCTGACTACCTGGATTTGTTAATGGAACTCTGCCTGTCTGACTACCTTGATTTGGTAACGGAACATAGCCCATATACTCACCCTGCATTTATTGTATCCTGCCATACACATGTACCGTACATCTATTCTTGTACAGAATAAACATTTATTATTATTATTAACCTGTTCTGGGAGTGAATCGTTACAGAATATCTCGCCTAATGACTGCTACTCCTTTACGGAGGAAGATTGGGGCTCAGGTTGTACCGGCCATCTGGAAGGCCTGTTACTCGGGGGAAGACCCGCAGTGTGATTTATATGAAGCCTCCTATGAAGACTTTTTTTGGTCAAGGAGGCTGTGGACGGCAACTATGTCCTCCCTCGTAGAGTCTTCGAGGCTCCTGCCCATTTCGAAACTCCCAAAATGGCCTCACGCCTGAGTCTCAAGAGGGCTACCAACCCCAGTTCCAAGATGGCCGATCCCAAGATGGCCACCGGCCTCAGTTCCAAGATGGCTACCGGCCCCAGTTCCAAGGTGGCCGATCCCAAGATGGCCACCGGCCTCAGTTCCAAGATAGCTACCAGCCCCAGTTCCAAGATGGCCGGTCCCAAGATGGCCACCGGCCTCAGTTCCAAGATGGCTAATCCCAAGATGGCCACCGGCCTCAGTTCCAAAATGGCTACCAGCCCCAGGTCCAAGATGGCCACCAGCCCCAGGTCCAAGATGGCCACCAGCCCCAGTTCCAAGATGGCCACCAGCCCCAGTTCCAAGATGGCCACCAGCCCCAGTTCCAAGATGGCCACCAGCCCCAGGTCCAAGATGGCCACCAGCCCCAGTTCCAAGATGGTCGATCCCAACCCAGTCCTACATTAGCGGATCCCAAGATGGCCACCGGCCCCGGTTCCAAGATAGACACCATCTCTACTGCGTTGAGGAGAGACCCAGCAGTGGATGGAGACTATCGCGAGTGGATGAACCAAAGCGGCCAAGCGCTCAGTGACCATCCAGAACTGTTTCGCCAGTTCTTTTTGTGGAGAGCCGGTTTTGGGTCACTCAAGGCGGAGGCTGAGACGTTACTATTGAAGTGGATGCTCACCCGATCCCCTCATCTACTGACCTGGTTGGAAGCCGCAGTGGCCCCTCAAGAACCTCTTTCTTCTTTCGGGGGCCCTCAATGTCTTGTCAGGACCCTGAGAGCACAGGTTCGGATGCCTATAGGTCGGGTGAGAAAGGTCTCCCTCACGCCCAGACCGCCAGAGGTCTCCGTCAAGGTCATTTTATTTATATAGCGAATTTACAACAGCCACTAGGCTGACCAAAGTGCTTTACATAAAAGTAATAAATCTAAAAAGAAAGTAATAAAAAATACATATATCACAACACACAGTAACACAAGCATGGAAGCAGTATAAAACGTAGGTTAAAAATAAAAATATAAAATCAGCCAGAGATGAATGTTAGTATGCTAAAGAAAACAGGTGGGTTTTTAATAAAGACTTAAAAACAGACAAGGAAGGGGACGTTCTAATCTGTATGGGCATGGATTTCCAGAGACGCGGGCCTGACACCGAAAAAGCACGCTCACCTCTACGCTTGAGTCTAACATGAGGGGCTACCAGCAAAGCCTGATCAAGAGATCTTAGGAATCAGGATGGGGTGTAGGGATGGACAAGTTCAGAGGTATAGACCGGGGCTAGGTTATGTAGAGATTTAAAAACAAGGAGTAACATTTTAAAATCTATTCTCTGTCGAATTGGCAGCCAGTGCAACGATTTGAGAATCAGAGGGATATGGTCATATTTCCGACATTTGTTGATGAGTCTGGCCGCAGCGTTTTGGACCAGCTGAAGACGGGCGATTTGGTGACTTGATATATCGCAATATAGAGAATTGCAGTAGTCTAGCTGACATGTAATAAAAGCATGAACAGCCATTTCTACGGTTTTAGGAGTAAGAAAGCCTCTAATTTTAGAAAGTAAACAAAGTTGTTAGAAACTACCGCTGATTACAGATGAAATGTGTTTATCAAATTTTAGAGATTGGTCCAAAAGTATGCCCAGGTTCCACACTCTTGTGGATTTAAAAGCTCTCTACCTCAGGATTTAGGTGCTGAGAAATTTCATTTGGGCCAAAAACAATAGCCTCAGTCTTCTCTTCGTTTAGAAAGAGGAAATTTTGGGCTGATCATGCTAAGCATAGCAGAAGACAGTCACGCCCAGACCGCCAGAGGTCTCCCTCACGCCCAGACCACCAGAGGTCTCCCTCACGCCCAGACCGCCAGAGGTCTCCCTCACGCCCAGACCGCCAGAGGTCTCCCTCACGCCCAGACTGCCAGAGGTCTCCCTCATGGCCAGACCGCCAGAGGCCTCCACCAAGCCCAGTCCGCCAGAGGTCGCCCAAATCTCCCGGCCACAAGAGGCCGCTGTTCCAGCTCCATGGCCACAAGAGGCCGCTGTTGCCGCTCCAGGGCCACAAAAGGCCGCTGTTGACGCTCAAGGGCCGCAAGAGGCCGCCCTTCACACAAGAGGCCGCCCAAGTTCCCCGACCAGCAGAGGTCACCCAAGTTTCCCTGTCTCATCCACCAGAGGTCACTACAGTTCCCCTGTCTCCTCCTTGACCACCAGAAGTCGCTCCTGCTCCTCCTCGACCACCAGAGGTCGCTCCTGCTCCTCCTCGACCACCAGAGGTCACTCCTGCTCCTCCTCGACCACCAGAGGTCGCTCCTGCTCCTCCTCGACCATGAGAGGTCGCTCCTGCTCCTCCTCAACCACGAGAGGTCGCCGCTACTGCCTCCGCCTTCCGGACCGCCGCTGCTGCCTCCGCCTTCTGGACCGCCGCTGCTGCCTCCGCCTTCCGGACCGCCGCTGCTGCCTCCGCCTTCTGGACCGCCGCTGCTGCCTCCGCCCTCTGGACCTTCACTTCTGCCTTGCCTTGCCGACCCTCCACCTTCAGGTCCTTGGCTGCTACTTCCACCATCCGGCCCACCAGAGCTCCCTCTGCCTGCCTGGTCTGCTCGTTTGCTTCGCCTTGGAGTGCCTCCACCGGCCTGGTTTCTGCCGCTACATTCTCCTGCCTGGGTCTTCTGCCGCCTGGTGTCCGGTAGGGTGTCCGCTGTTTGGCGCCTCAGGAGCTGCGCCTTGGGGGGGGGGGGTTCTGTAACATTCCCCAGTTCCTCGTCCCTGAGGACTACAGCTTCCCTATCCAAGAACTACAATTCCCATAACTCGGACTCAATCACCCAAATTCTGAACACCTGGTCTCACCCAGTCTGTATATAAGGTTGACACACACCATTTCCTCTTCATGAGGTATTGTGAGTACTCTTTCTTCCTACTGAGCATTCCATTCTTGGATTGTTATACTGGCCTGACCCCTGCATTGTGTATTAAGTATTCTGCCTTGGATTATCCCCTGTACCTTTGATATACAGTGACTTGCAAAAGTATTCGGACCCCTTGAACTTTTCGACCTTTTGCCACATTTCAGGCTTCAAACATAAAGATATGAAACTGTCATTTTTTGTGAAGAATCAACAACAAGTGGGACACAATCATGAAGTGGAAGGAAATTTATTGGATATTTCAAACTTTTTTAACAAATAAAAAACTGAAAAATTGGGCATGCAAAATTATTCAGCCCCCTAAAGTTAATACTTTGTAGCACCACCTTTTGCTGCGATTACAGCTGTAAGTTGCTTGGGGTATGTCTCTATCAGTTTTGCACATCGAGAGACTGAAATTTTTGCCCATTCCTCCTTGCAAAACAGCTCGAGCTCAGTGAGGTTGGATGGAGAGCATTTGTGAACAGCAGTTTTCAGTTCTTTCCACAGATTCTCGATTGGATTCAGGTCTGGACTTTGACTTGGCCATTTTAACACCTGGATATGTTTATTTGTGAACCATTCCATTGTAGATTTTGCTTTATGTTTTGGATCATTGTCTGGTTGGAAGACAAATCTCCATTCCAGTCTCTAGTCTTTTGCAGACTCCATCAGGTTTCTTCCAGAATGGTCCTGTATTTGACTCCATCCATCTTCCCATAAATTGTAGGCATCTTCCCTGTCCCTGCTGAAGAAAAGCAGGCCCAAACCATGATGCTGCCACCACCATGTTTGACAGTGGGGATGGTGTGTTCAGGGTGATGAGCTGTGTTGCTTTTACGCCAAACATAACGTTTTGAATTGTTGGCAAATTTCGATTTTGGTTTCATCTGACCAGAGCACCTTCTTCCACATGTGTTGTGTGTCTCCCAGGTGGTTTGTGGCAAACTTTAAACAACACTTTTTATGGATATCTTTCAGAAATGGCTTTCTTCTTGCCACTCTTCCATAAAGGCCAGATTTGTGCAGTATACGACTGATTGTTGTCCTATGGACAGACTCTCCCACCTCAGCTGTAGATCTCTGTAGTTCATCCAGAGTGATCATGGGCCTCTTGGCTACATTTCTGATCAGTCTTCTCCTTGTATGAGCTGAAAGTTTAGAGGGATGGCCAGGTCTTTTTAGATTTGCAGTGGTCTGATACTCCTTCCATTTCAATATTATCGCTTGCACAGTGCTCCTTGGGATGTTTAAAGCTTGGGAAATCTTTCTGTATCCAAATCGGCTTTGAACTTACTCACAAAAGTATCTCGGACCTGCATGGTGTGTTCCTTGTTCTTCAGGATGCTCTCTGTGCTTTCAACGGACCTCTGAGACTATCACAGAGCAGGTGCATTTATACGGAGACTTGATTACACACAGGTGGATTCTATTTATCATCATTAGTCATTTAGGTCAACATTGGATCATTCAGAGATCCTCACTGAACTTCTGGAGAGAGTTTGCTGCACTGAAAGTAAAGGGGCTAAATATTTTTGCTCAGTTTTTTATTTGTTAAAAAAGTTTGAAATATCCAATAAATTTCGTTCCACTTCATTATTTTGTCCCACTTGTTGTTGCTTCTTCACAAAAAATTACTGTTTGATATCTTTATGTTTGAGGCCTGAAATGTGGAAAAAGGTTGAAATGTTCAAGGGGGCCGAAAACTTTCGCAAGGCACTGTATACTGCCTTGTTTCTGAATATCCTGCCTGACTGAGAACCTGATTAGTGTACCGAACTCTGCCTGTCTGACTACCTGGATTTGTTAATGGAACTCTGCCTGTCTGACTACCTTGATTTGGTAACGGAACATAGCCCATATACTCACCCTGCATTTATTGTATCCTGCCATACACATGTACCATACATCTATTCTTGTACAGAATAAACATTTATTATTATTATTAACCTGTTCTGGGAGTGAATCGTTACAGCCCCAGTGAAACATGATTTAAAGTATTTACAGGACCCTATCTCAATTTATTACTTTGTAGTTGTCTTTCAAAGAAGATGTAGAAAAAAAAACTAAAAAATATTATGCCTTTGTTTATTTAATCTTGTGCCATATTCACTGTGTATATTAAATAAAATGTAAATTGTGTATATATTCCAAAAATTCCTTCCTTTTAAAAAATATAAACCATATGAATATACTGATTTCAGGTGTAACAAGAGTTTAACTTTAGGTATGATTTTTTAGGCTGAATTTAACAAATCGGCGGCGAGGCTTACCGTGGGATGAATAGAAAAGTTCAGATTTCATGGAATTCTATTGTTTCATTCAGCATCCGGTACTAAAAAATAAAACTGAAATGAGGCTTCAATTTCGATACATGTATTGTCAGTTCACTTGGAACCGGCTCCATGAAATAAACCAGTTTTCGATACACAGCCCAAGAGATGATGTACATTCAAATAGCTTATATACAGAACAAAATGTGAGGTTTTAAATATTATGTTGGCCATTGCGAAAGTAAAAGACTGCATCTTTACTGATGAGATACGATTAGGATCAAGGTTAGGATTATACGAAACCTCAATTTCTGAATTTCAGATCACCACAAGTTTAGAAAAACAACAGGCAGGGTGTGTGTATGTGTAAAGAGGGGAGTATCTATCATTCATAAATAAATAGTCAGAGCTAAAATTTGTCAGAAGGCTGACCTGACCAAGCAGGAGCAGGCCTCTGGAGCTTTACACATGGAGGAACACAAAGATACAGAATACTGTTATGGAGACAGGAACTCTTCTTGCAGAAAGGATTCAGTATCAATATCTACTTCAATAACGCTCTACATCGTTTTCTCATTGATTTCAGTGGTTACAGTATTTTTGAACCTACTGGTGATCATCTCCATCTCTCACTTCAAGCAGCTCCACACGCCAACCAACCTGCTCATTCTGTCTCTGGCTGTCTCAGATTTCCTGATTGGACTCATTTTGATTCCAGCAAATACTGTAGCAATACTGGAACCATGCTGGATTCTTGGGGAATATTTTTGTTCATTACTGATGTACATAACATACTTAATTGGTTCTACTTCTCTTGGTAATTTAGTTCTGATATCTATTGACCGTTATGTTGCTGTGTGTGATCCTTTATTGTACTTCTCAAAAATAACAAAAGCAAGAACTATTTGTTTCATATCCATTAATTGGTTTTGTTGTATCATTTATAATGCTGTTCTTATAAAACTAGCAGTAAATGTACAGGTACCCAGTACCTGTTTTGACAAATGTATTTTTGCTAAAGAATTTACCTGGGTTAATATAACTGACCTTGTTATTTCTACGATTATTCCATTATCTATTATTATAACACTTTATTTAAAAATATTTATAGTGGCCAGATCTCAGGCCAGAAAGGTTTTTTCAAAAAGGCCCACTGTGTCTGGTGTGAAAACCGTACAGGCAAATAAGTCTGAGAGAAAAGCAGCAAAAACACTAGGTATTGTTGTTTTTATCTATCTAAGTTGTTGGATTCCATTTATTTTTATCCAGTCAATTTATTCTTCAAGTTCCAATTTGTCATTCATTGTTGTTTATTATCTGCCACTTGTCAATTCTTTTATTAATCCAATAATTTATGCCTTCTTTTATCCATGGTTTAAAGAGACAGCTAAACATATTTTAACTCTAAAGATGAGGGTTTCATAGTTCATAACTGTATTTCTAATCTGACTGAAAAACTTGGTTCAGTCATGTTGTATTTTGTTGTTTTTGCTGTTTATATGTCACAGTACACTGGGATTACCTACCACAGCTTCTTTTTGCCTTTGTAGAAACATGGTCTTGATATGGACTAATTGAACATAATTATATTATGGGGAAGTGGAGATGACATGAAAGGCAATCTGCTTTTGCAGTAATTGTAGTCAATTTGGGTTGTTTGTTCTGCAATACATACACTGTGTTTCGTCCCTGTTATTTCTCCCTAAATATGATGTGTTCTTAATCAATGTTATCATTTTAGATGTTGGTTAACATCACACTAATTGTGGCTGAAATTGGATGTAATGCCGTCAACATTTGTCAGACATTAATTGTAATTAACTAGATGTAATCAGAAAACCTAAGGTCTGAATGAATTGTGATTGTAGATATCTTCTGGAAAAATTGTAGAATATGCAATTAGAGGTAAAATATCATAATTTTAAATAATACAGGATTGGTTTAATAAACACGTTTTATTTTTCATCTGGCCATATCAAAAAGAGTATGCATTTATTATTTATCAGACAATTTATGTTTAATTACATTCTAAACAATTGTGCTTTTAAACATATAACTAATCTTTAATAATGCAGTTTGTCTGTTCATAAACCTATTATTAATTTTATATGTTTCCATATAAGAACACAGTAAAACCTGCAAAGTAAATTTTACTTAACTCAGATTTAAACAACAAGGCACTCACATAAATTTAACTCTGAGCGGAGTAAATCATTCACTCAATATAGAGTAGGCAGGGACCATAGCCAGGTTGTGGCAGAAATCTCAGTCTATCTGCATTGTGTAATATATGTTTTTTTATATTTTATTGCGTTTCATTTATATTGCCTGTGCGATGCACTGGGTTTACGTTAAGCGGAGTTCTGTGCTATTTAAATGTGGCGCCTTTCTCTCGTTCACCTGGTGTTAGTTAGGACTGATTGCTTCTATTACATTCAGCTGGGGGATCAGTCCCTATATTAGTCCAGGTGAACGAGAGGAAGGGGCGGTTCATTAATAATCTGTTTGTCTGTAACATGTGGTTGCTATCTTTAGTTTTCCCGTATGTATTATGGACCCTCTACAACGAGACCTCGCCATGCACTGCGAGAGTAAGTAGACTATACATTTAAGTGTAGATTTGCATATTGCCAGGTAGATACTATTGCGTTCTGTGCCACAAATGAGAGCACAGTATAGTGTCACTTGAAGTTGTGCCATTCCTCTTCTATGTTCCTGTCCTATTCATACCTGTCGGGAAGTTGTCTATACAATAATTAAACTGCAAGCATATCCCTCCCTTTGGCCTCCTTCCTTCATCCACACCAACACATTCATCCATCTGTGAAGGTAGGACCAAATGTACTCTGCAGGTTTTACTGCATAATCAGTTTCTTTTCTTAGAACAGGATGAACAAGAAATACAGTTGAAAGAAAATATATGTGAACCCTTCGGAATTATCTGGATTTCTGCTTAAATTGGTCAAAACATGTAGTGAGATCTTCAAGTATACAGAAACCTAGTCTCCAAAAACTAAAGTTATTAACCCTCTATGGCATGACATTTTATTTTTGGTGGAAAAAAATATTTCACACCACTGTTTGGGAGCTTGGGGGTCCCTAATAACATACATAATAAAAGTTGTTCCCCCAACCCCAAACAGATGTAGTTTTGTTGCCTCAGGGCAACACTGATCTACGAGGGTCCTTAAATGCCAAGGTTTTCTATAATACATATGATATATAGAATATAGAAAACAAGCAATATGTGCAAGAGATAAAATATTTATTTTGACAAACCAAAACAAAATCAATGACACATGTTTGTAAACAATACTACTACTATTTACAACCAACACATTGGGCCCTAATTTAACAATCTGAAACACAAGTATCAAACACGAAACGCAACTGACATTGTGGGCGGGTCCCAGGCGCTGTTGCTATTTTGCTGGCAGGATAAAGGACACTTGCAACCCGACACATCTAAAATGGGTAGGTCTGAAGTAGCTACAAAAAATTTAGAAAACGCACACCTGGTGTAGGCAAGGTGCTGGCTACTGGAGATAGCTATACTGTTAGAGAAAAAAGAACAGCCGCACACTCTATGCTCTGATGCGAAATATGTTTAATAACTCCAACGTTTTGGCAGAAAAGCTGCCTTCATCAGGGTTTCATGACAAGCAGTGCATGGCAGTTTTTAAGCTGCATATACAGATAACATGCAGTATAAACTCAATAAAACTTGTTCTAAAAAGCTTGTATAAAAAGATGTGTCTTAAGACGCATTTTAAAAGTCAACAAGCAATCGCTATTGCGAACATCAAGGGGGAAGGGAGTTCCATAGGCGGAGGGCAACTTAACTAAAAGATCTGGCAACCATGGTAGTTAGTCGAATCCGAGGTACCACAAGAGAAATTGAAGATCTGGGAGCATGTGAAGGAGTATAAACATGGAGAAGTTGAGTAAGGTATTGGGGTGCAAGATTACGAAGTGTCTTATAAGTCAGTAGCAAGATATTGAATTCAACTCTATAATTTACTGGAAGCCAGTGCAATTGCTGAAGAACTGGAGAAATGGGCTCAGTAGCAGCGCGGTCGGTGGATCTTAAATTGGTGGCGCTGGCTCTTATTACTGTCCAGACTGGAGAAAACATAACGGTATCACACGGTATCGCACACTGGGTTTGGTGTGTTGCGCACTGTTCCATTCGCTCCGGTCCCGAGCGTAACATGAGCCCGCCCTCCCCAATTAAGATCCACCGACCGCCGCTGCTCAGTAGGTGTTTTTGAATGAACACGAGCTGCTGAATTTTAAATCTAGCAGTTTGGAGAGAACACCGGTGAGAAGAGCATTACAGTAATCTATATGCGAAGTGACTAGTGCGTGAATAAGAACTGTACAATTGTTATTTGAGAGAAAGGGACGGAGACAGTTAATATTACGTAAGTGGAAGTATACAATCCATGTGATATTATTAATTTGAGTTTCAAAGGATAGTGTGCTAACCATTATGACACCCAAACTCTTAACCTGTGTCAAAGTTGTTTATTTATCATATGTGTCACATTCCAGCCCCAGGGTGGGATTGGAATGGACATACGAACTGAGATCGGACTCATGTGTATGTCTATTGTCATTTTGTGTATTATTTCAGAGTTCTGTGCATAGGCATGGTGTTTATGTTTACCATTAGACATGTGTTGCTTTATTTAGAAATGTGTCCCTTTAGGGGTTAGCCACGCCCTTTGCCTAGCTGGGGTTGCCAGGAAGGAGTAGTCAGGCCAGGTGTAGCTGTATTTACTCCTTTGATTGATTGCATAGTGGGATCAGCTGTGTCCTGTTAGTTCAGTGAGGAGTCCTGTATATATGTAACCTCAGTTGGGGGAAGCGGTGTGGATTATTGATTACTGTCCTGGTGGATGTGCTGGTTGTTCTAAGGTCGGTCCGGGACTAACGTTATGTATCGTTGTGACAAGTGAGTCGTCTATGATTGTTCGTATGTGCATGAGTGTTATGTATTGACTTCCTGAAGTTGTGCCAGTCACTTGATATAAAAAGAGTTTGCATATTTCCAGAAGAAGTATCATAGAGTATTAGCCAGCCAGCGTCCGTACCGCTGAAAGAGCACGTAGGCTATTTCTCATCATTCCCGTAATATGCATATCAACTGGACTGTACTCTGCAACCTGCTAACACTGTTTCGGATCCATCAATAAATATACCAGCATTTCAATTCACCATCTGTCTGCCTGCGTCCTCCTCTCTATCACACCAACCAAACCATGACAATATGCATCGAATAACATACCTCATCCTATGCAGAGAAATTCTTTTGACATGGCACGGCGATTCTATGCAGTGGGCTTAAAAACAAGAATTACAACAATATAAGAATTTTAAAATAATAATGACAATAGTAATAATAATAATAAAACGCTATGTACTGAGCAGTGGTCTGGAAAATGTACAACAGTAGAAGTAGGAAATATTATAGATTTGGCATGGAAAATTGCTTTTAAAGGTGCATTTGAATTCTGCTACATCAGATGTAGAGAGCATAAAGTGACCAGAGAGTGTTAGTGCTCAACAGACGATTTGCGATCAGTGTCTGTGTTCCATGTTGAGCAGCCGAATGGCCTGTGGGAAGAAACTGTTTTTAAGTCTGGTGGTCCGTGCCTTGAT
>JACXGM010034773.1:0-11875 GCA_016801145.1 Umbra pygmaea | reverse complement strand
TGCCCTCCTACCATCTTCATCCTTGCCCTCCTACCATCTTCACCCCTGTCCTCCTACCATATTCATCCCTGTCCTACTACCATCTTCATCCCTGTATTACTACCATCTTCATCCTTCATCCATCCTTCCTCCGTATATTTTATCCTCATCTTTCTAAAGTCTCCATCCCTAACCTTCATCCTTATCCTTCTACAGTCTTCATCCTGAACCTTCTACAGCCTTCATCCCTATCCTTCATCCTAATCCTTCCCCAGTCTTCATCCCTATCCTTCATCCTTATCCTTCTAATTGTCATCCCTATCCTTCATCCGTATTCTTCTATAGTCTTCATCCCTATCTTACATCCTTAGCCTTCTAGCCTTCATCCCTATCTATGGCGTCAGATTCGTCATATCTCATGCATGCTGCTTAGTTCTATAGTTTTATATGCGCCAGTGCCATTTTTTGAATTGGTGTGCGAAGAGTAATATCTGCGCTCTGGAGATATGACATAAACCTAACACCATCCCTAACCTCCATCATTCATCCTTCTACAGTCTTCATCCATATTCTTCATCCTTATCATTGTAGTCTTCATCCCTATCTTTCTATCCTTCATACTTCTCCTTCTACAGTCTTCATCCCTATCCTTCATACTTATCCTTCTAAAGTCTTCTACATGCTCTGATTCAGAGATACTTACGGTAAGGGCATACATCTATATCTAATCACTGAACCAATAATCAGCAAAATTCTGTGCTAGTTTAGGTACCCATTAGTCAGGTACTGATGTTTTCAGAAAATGGACAAAGACTTTGCCATTCTAGGCTCAATTGGAAGATGGTTCCACCGATGTGGTGCCAGGACAGCGAAAATCATACAGTGCCTCATTCTGAAATCCAACCCCAAAACATTTACTCTGTGCACATGCTATAGCCACCTATAGGTTTTATACACTAGGCAAAATCCCATGTCAGTTGAAACACAGCAATGCCATTGTCAAAAACAAGGTGTTCATAGTGTGTGCTTTGAAAACTAGACTCCACCTTTGCATCCTTATCTATGTGCGTTAACATGGACACCCCTTAAGACTGTGTGGATTGGGAGCTGACTTTCCCAAAAGGGTGGGATGACCAAGAGCCCAGAGGTAGCAGAACGAAAAGCACAAGTAGGGGTGTAGGGTTTGATCATGGCGTGAAGTTAGGGAGGAAAAACTCAATTTGTTGATCCCTAGCCAAGCACCATGTACGTAGTGGAGACATGGGAGAATTTAGGAAGTTTAATCACAGGGGGCACAAATCAGGAGCACTACCAAAAGTGAGTTGCCGTAATCTAGAGTTGAGATGACGAGTGCCTGGATGACTACCTGTACTCTACAAATGTACTCTACCTGCAGAAACGAGTCACTACCTTAATGTTAGAAGAAAATAACAGGGTGTTTTCAGTGTCACACTTAGGTTTTTTTACACTGTGAGATGGATAATCAACCGGGATGGACATGCCATGGTGAGGAAAGGCTTTAACACGGAAAAAGAGCAGCTCAGTCTTGTTGGGGTTGAGCTTGAGCTGGTGGGCTGAAATCCAAGCATAGATGTCAGCCAGTAACACAGAGATGTGTGTTGTTTGGTGTATAGAGAGAGAGACCTCTCCATGTCACCTGGAAAAAGCAGCCTGCCCACGTACAGATGTCTCTCATCTAATTTTGTCAGTAAAGAGCAATATGTACAATTCGTGAGCACCAGGTTACATTAGTGAGCAAAATTCTTCTTCCAATGCTGTGTTTGGCTCACACCCATTTATAATTTGACTTGCTTAAAATAGCGTATCTCTATCATTAAAACATCTAAATCGTTACAGTATCTCACAAAAGTGAGTACACCCCTCACATGTTTGTAAGTATTTGATTATAACTTTTCATGTGACAACAATGAAGAAATGACACTTTGCTACAATGAATAGTGAGTGTACAGCTTGTATAAGTGTAAATTTGCTGTCCCCTCAAAATAACTAAACACACAGCCATTAAGTTCTTAACCGCTGGTAACAAAAGTGAGTACACCCCATACATTTGAAACTGTCAAATTGGGCCCAAAGTGTCAATATTTTGTGTGGCCACCATTATTTTCCAGCACTGCCTTAACCTTCTTGGGCATCACAGTTTGCCAGTGGAGTCCTCTTTCACTCCTCCATAAATGGACTGCATTTATATAGCGCTTTTCTAACCAATGTCCACTCAAAGCGCTTAACGTTGCCTCACAATCACCCATTCATTCACTCATTCATACACCAACATTTTGAGGATCTTCCGTTTGAGAATGCCCCACAGATGCTCAATAAGTTTAGGTCTGGAGACAATCTTGGCCAGTCCATCACCTTTACCCTCAGTTTCTTTAGCAAGTGGTCATCTTGGAGGTGTGTTTGGGGTCGTTATCATGTTGGAATACTGCCCTGCGTCCCAGTCTCCAAAGGGAGGGGATCATGCTCTGCTTCAGCATGTCACAGTACATGCTGGCATTCATGGTTCCCTCAATGAACTGTAGCGCCACAGTGCCAGCAGCACTAATGCAGGCCCAGACCATGACACTCCCACCACCATGCTTGACTGAAAGTAAGACACACTTGTCTTTCAAATCCTCACCTGGTTGCAGCCACACACGTTTGACACAATCTGAACCAAATAAGTTTATCTTGGTCTCAACAAACCACAGAACATCGTTCCAGTAATCCATGTCCTTAGTCAGCTTGTCTTCAGCAAACTGTTTGCAGGCTTTCTTGTGCATCATCTTTAGAAGAGGCTTCCTTCTGGGATGACAGCCATGCAGACCAATTTAATGCAGTGTACAGCGTATCGTCTGAGCACTGACATACTGACCCCCCACCCCTTCAACCTCTGCAGCAATGCTGGAAGCACTCATACATCTATTTCTCAAAGACAACCTCTGGATATGACGCTGAGCATGTGCACTCAACTTCTTTGGTCGACCATGGTGAGGCCTGTTCTGAGTGGAACCTGTCCTGTTAAACCGCTGTATGGTCTTGGCCACCATGCTGCAGCTCAGTTTCAGGGTCTTGGTAATCTTCTTGTAGCCTAGGTCATCTTTATGTAGTGCAACAATTCTTATTTTCAGATCCTCAGAGAGTTCTTTGCCATGAGGTGCCATGTTGACCTTCCAGTGACCAGTATGAGGGTGTGTGAGAACGATAACAACAAATTTAACACACCTGCTCCCCATTCACACCTGAGACCTAATTGGGCCCAATTTGACATTTTCACTTAGGGGTATGATCACTTTTGTTGCCAGCAGTTTAGACTTTAATGGCTGTGTTGTTGAGTTATTTTGAGGGGACAGCAAATCTACACTGTTATACAAGCTGTACACTCACTACTTTACATTGTAGCAAAGTGTCATTTCTTCAGTGTTGTCACATGAAAAGTTATAATCAAATATTTACAAAAATGTGTGGGGTGTACTTACTTTTGTGACATACTGTAAGTTAAAGTTAATTATGTAAAGCTGTAACAAATGGAATGGCTTTCTAACACTCTGTTGTCAGAGAAATAATATCTAAGAGAACGTAAAACTCCACACATTCAAAATCAATGCAAACAAATAAAAAAATATGCCTTTTTTAGATATTAGTGTATTCAAAACAGACATCACATTTTTTATAGAAGCTCACCAAAAATCTGTTTTAAAGATATTACCTCTATGCCCCAGGAAATAATATTGCTGTTTTCCATGAACGGCTTGAACGAACACCTAGTGTAATGATCAGCCACTAGCCTTACATGCAGTTTGGCATAGTGAGCTAAGTCGCTGCATTGCAGGACAGTCTATAGTGAGCCAAGTCGCTGCATTGCAACCCATACGATGTCATGGGTTCGATCCTGACTATGGGTTCTCTGACTTTTCCCGGGCCTCCTGCACGAGGCTGCACAAAATTGGCATAGCGATGCCCAGGATTTGGGTTAGACAAGTCAGATTATCTATTGTTGGGAATCCCCAACAATCCTTCATCAACGTAACTTGCCGATGATACACTGTAATGTTCAATTGTGTTGAAACTGTTAAAAAGGGTTTGTGCCACTCATGAATTGTATCATTGAGTGGATCAATGTTAAGTTTTGATATTATTACAATAAAAAATTATTTCGAGCAGACATTAAGCCTATGTTATTTCAAAAAATGTGTTTACATAAACCTTTCCTTTTTTTATTTGCGTGTTTGTATCTTTTTGCCCTGGACATTATTCCATACTGAAACTCACATTATTTCATCAGCCAAAATCTTTATTTCACAGGAATTTTTTTAGGTAACCTCTAATGATGTTTGTGAACTGGTTTTTCGAATGTAGCAAACAGATTACAAAGCCACCACTCCCCCCCCCCCCCTAGGACAGTGTGATCACCTTTCATTGTTCAAACTCAATTATTTTGGGAGTTTGGCAAACACCTTCTGTCAGTGTAAGCTGCAAAAAAATATGGTAAACATACTGTTAACTTCTGAAACAATAATATATCAAATTTGTTTATTGGCTTGTTTCATCTTCACAAAATATATCCCTACTAGGGTTTTGAACTAGCAACCTCTGTATGGAAGTCTAGTGCCTCATCCATTTCTAGGAGTTCAGTTTAGAAGTCCACGGAAAACAGCAGTATTTCCTGTAGCACGGAGTACACAACTGTGTTGGTGTATTTACAGTTAATATCCTTAAAACAGTTTTTTTTGTTTCTCTTAAAAACGTGATGGCTGTTTGAATAAAATAATATCTACGCATTGTGATCTGATCACGTATTGTACAGGAGAAACTGTCTGCGTTTTCAGAGTATAGCATTTTAAGCGATCTAGTGCCACTATCAGTCTGTAATAGTCCATTACATGATCACTTAATGTACCGTACATTGATGTGGTATGAGTGCCTCAAAATGAGATGAGAGACATCTGTAGGATGCAGTCTAACATTGTACAGAGCCTGAGATGCCAAGTTCCGAAGAGCGTGGAAAGCGGGATGTGACGGTTCACAGTGTCAAAGGCTGATCCACTTTAAGTCTTCATCCAATGTCATCTTCACTATAGTCCTACAAACATGTTGAAGCATCTGTGAAGTCTGACAGCAGTATCAGTGCAGTATCAGTATCAGTGCACCACGGCAATAAATGGTGGTGTAGTTGGACACTTGGCACCTCTGCAACATTAATTTGTCCCCACAGACCAGTAACAGGTTGTCTAGGGCAGGGGCATTTACTTTAAACAGCAAATTACCCGCTGCTCCAATATCCTCCACACAAATATACAGGTGCACCATGTAACATTATTCAGCTCAGATAAGGCAGCGCAGAAGCTGAAGCTGTAAATAGGACAGACACGGGTATTTGTTCCAATCATTGTTTTAATTGGATGGAGCAGAAGAGGGAAGGTGGAAGGGCCTTCTTGATGCTTGTGGTCGTTAGAAGATGAGCGGTGCGATACAGCCGTGATGTCAGAGAGCAGCTCCAACCGAATCACTCAGGGGGCCATGATTTGAGGGAGGTGCGGAGCTCACGGATGGATGGAGCCGTTGCCTCTGCTCCTCGGGTAATCGCACGCCTCAACAGCAGTAGCAAGCAGCCTCCTTCTCTCTGCTCCACTTTTATCACGGGGGATTGGGGGGGATCAAGGCGCCTGCAGTTAGTTAATGCACCAAACGGCGTCTCATTATTTGTGCAAATTTGAAAAGCTCTATCTGTGAAGCAGCAGCGGCGGCTGGGGAGTCGAGGGAGAGTTGCGACATGCTGCGTTAGGAGGAGAGATGTTCAGTATGTGTTACAAAGAAATTAAACAAACAATGCACAGGCTTAAACAAGCCTGGTCCTCAACACTGCTCTCCTCCAAAGAAACTGGAGACTGCTCAAAGATAGAGAGCTTAAGGGGATAAAATACTGTCTGTGCAAGGAGCGATCTGGGCATCTCTGCAATCTCAAGTACATAAATTCCCAGGCCGAATCCATGAATATGAAAAAGCTGTCTCCGGAGAGAGGCGAGCAGAGGAATAGAAATGACACGGCGGCGAGCAACGCTGCCTGATGGGGATGGAGTAGAGAATGCGTACGTGTGTTTCTATTTACGCTGGAAGCAGGCGCTGAGTTGGCTGCTGATGTTGCTGTTCTGGCTCGGTCCTCTTTCATGGCCAAGCTTGATCATTCTTCTCTCTTCCCCTGGCATCCAAAAGACTCCTGCCTACCCGCCTAGCCCTCTGTGAGAATGTCAGCTGTCAGCCTGCTGCTGAAAGATTCTCTCTCATACACGGAGATACAGACTCACGGAATGTACGCGCGCGCGCGCACACAAAAACCCTGAACCGTCTGGAGTGGGCTGAGTTGTTCTGCCTGCTTGGGCTGTGAAGTGCTGATAAAACGGAAGCAACAATAGAGGGGGAAAAGGTGGGCTGATTCACATATGATGGAGCCCTGAAGAAAAGGTTGTCTGTGGTCGACAGCGGTTTAAGCCGTAGACTCATCCACGTTCTCTAACGGTATCATTACTCTGGTAAAGATACATGACGCACAGGCACTTTTTAAAGCAGCCTGTTTTGGTCAGGGCAATCAAAAATAACAACATTTCCATGATGCAGAGGAACTAAATGCATATATTACAGAAAACGTCTGTTAATTAAAAGAACGCTGCGGAAACTACTGAGGTACGACCGCTGGCCATTAGCGACAGGACAAAAGGCTGCTTCTAAACTCAGCAAGTCAACATTTCCTTCCGAGGACAGGAGGGCTTCAAAGTTTACTTTTTTCATCTCCATCAAAACAAACAAAAAGCAGATGAGCAAGTCTGGCAGTGTCCTGGAGCCTTATGAAATGGAAGTAAAAGCAATAGATAGGAGTAAGGACTGATTATTGCTTCTATAATCCTCTGGGCACAGAAAAGATCTAATTAAGATGTTTCATTAGATGATGCGCTGTGGTGCCCTCAAAACACAAATCCTTATCCAGGCAAAGAGCCGACCTACTGGAACACAGTCAAGTTGAAAGGGATGGTGGCGTCCTAATATTAAATGACTACATATTAAGTGAGATATATACACTCGCCAAAGGAAGCCTCTACAGTGGTCATACTAATCAAGTGGGCGGGGCTCAGGGGTTATTTCCTATAGCAGTTCCAACTTTAAAAGCTACCCAGAGACCAATGGCGCGGTCTGAAACGACGCGTTTGATTATGTGACAGCCTGTCTCCGATGTGATTGCGTCTGACTGCCATAGACCACGTAAGGCGAAGAGGAGACGCTTCTTACGAAGACCAGATGCTTTCTAAATCACAAGGCCCTACTCGTGGACTGGCCCTGCCTGATTACAACCGGATAATGGACCCTCCTCCTTCTCCACCTACCTCCTCATCAACAAATCCAGTGCAGAACCCCCCCCACCACCAACACACAAAAAAAAAAGATTCAAGAGATGACGTATTCCCTGAGAATCATAAAAAATGGAAAACTCCTTTACCAACCCTCTCCTCTAGCTCATACCGAGATCATGCCACCGGCTTTTTGAGTGACAGAGCGATAGCGCGCTTGCCACATTCTATTCACGCTCTCTAAATTTAGCCACAGAGCTCCAATTTGTCCATATTTGTGAGGTAGAATTTGTATGCACATATTCAAACAGGCGGCTCCCTCTGCAGCGGCGACTAACCCTGACTGACAAGCGTAGCCCTGTTTGACTGAGAGCTCCCGATTAGCTGATTACTTACATTTGCTAGGCTCTGGAGGGATGCAGAGAAACCATGCTGCGTTTGGTCTTCATCCCAGCCCACCCAGCCAAAACCCTCATCACACGACCCCAAACCAGAGAGAGAGAGAATGTGTTTCATGACACCCACAGGCCTGGTTGACAGAGGCCACACCTCACCACACACTGCTCCCATTTGATAAAAATTCAGTTTTTCAGATGGATTCTGGACTGAACAAAAGATTAGCTAGACAACATCACCACAAAGTGTTTTCTATTATGTTTAAACTACCGTCAATTGTCCCATTATCAATCTCCCAGATTAGCAAACAAACTCAAACTTTCAATTTCTCTAGGACAGGCTACAAATCGTAATGAAGAATATCAGTAAAACGCTTGTAATAACTCCTGGTCCAATATAAGCATGAAACGTGTAAATACAGCATGTCCTCGAAGGCTTCAAAGCCACAGCGTGCAGCTCTACAATCACATTACATCAAAGACCATGTTGATTTCATCTTGGAGTAACAGTGGAAGTCCTCACATAACAATTACACCCTGGTGACAAATAAACACTGTTCAGGAGAAAGACATGCTACTGTTCTGGCTGTTTCTTCATTTCATGGCATATTTTTTAATATAGCCTCCACAGAACAGGCAGCAATATTCCACCTTGACAAACGGAGGTAATACCCACTCCTTTCTTTTATCTTAATGATTAGATGTGTTTTACACTCCTACCCGTGGTCAATAGATTATTGTACAGTTATGAAGACTGATACAAGCATCATGTAGCTTATTATAGGACCCCGGAGATGCAAAACGCAGATACACATCCTACTCCCAGACTTCCAAAGGAAACAACTCCCACTGAATCCAAATGAAGCTTCAGCTCTGATAAACACACTGCTGAATGGAAGAAAATATTTTCGCATTAAAGGAGTAAAAAAAAAGGATCGGGGGGGGTTGGTCCTCAAAGCTATTCTGAAAAATTAATATGCTAATTAAGTGCTTGCTTGAGGCAGAAATCTTGGAAACTTTAGCAAGGGAGTTATAAGCACTTAACAAATTACTTACACTATTACGCTTGAAGCCGTATACATTTTTAAAGTGACTATTTTCTCTCCTTTTCTATTATAATAGACCTTCCAGATACTGAAGTATATTTCCCCTGTTGCCATTTAGGAATACAATAAGAAAGATATGTGGACTTCAATGTCCTCCCTAACAGAGATCTATCAATGCTCCCAGTGGTTTGGAAAGATAATCCATCCTTCTGTAAAGCAAACCGTTCATTCACGAAATGTCTAAAGTCAGAATGAACACACAGACAGAGTAACTTCCCATCAGATCATGGAAAACTAAATCTGCGGAGGAAAACAACAACAAAAAAACGCTACAACGGAACAAATCCCTTGAGATGTTCGACAAACAACGGCAAACAGCTTTAGTCTGCCTTCAAAAACCTGTAACAGGAATGTGCGCTTTTGACAAAGAATTTGGTCAATCTCGATCATTCGTAAGAAGAAGGCATGTGAAAAATCTAGACATGTTATCATTCTGCGTACATTGAGCAGTCGGTAGTGTGACATGGCTGCCTGACAGACCGTCAACTGCCTGCTCTTACTGTAAAAAGGTCACGATCAGTCTGCTCTTCTGAGATTGGGTATCGTCACAAAGACTTCAATCTGCTGTTCCAGTGGGAGGAAAGAACTGATTACCAGGTTCAGTCCAGGTCAGAGACCTCTGTGGTGGCTTGCCGGTCATGACACCGACTGAAGAATATGAAAAAGATGAAATACAAAAAGAGATGAATACATAGCAGCCATCCGTCAAAACAGTCAAAGTCTTGTCTGTCAAACACAATCAGGCTTTTGCTGTGTTCTAAAGGGGCCACGTAGAGGTTGCAGGAAGGAGCGCGAAACCAAATACAATTTGTGAGGAGAAAAACAATCTTGTTTCTCAATAAAAAAGTGGAATTGCACATAAAGGGCCTGTGTGGTAGGCTGTCTGTAATTTGGGCCCAGCTGGTCAGCGGAGAGAAGGAAGAAATGCCTGAGGCCTGAAACAGGCCCCCCATCATCATCTCCAAAACCAAACCTCCAGGATCCAAGCAGCCGACTAAATCATACAGCAGAATACACAATAGCCTCTTCCATGACTCACTGTGGGAGGCTCTGGCAAACCTCTTGGCAAATGTCTACACATCTACTCAACAGTATAAAAAAAACTTCCAACTTCGAATGATATGATTCTATCTTAAGCTATATCAATAACTACAACAAATCAAATATTAAGTGTCACGTTTCTCAAAATTGCAAACTAAATACTTACATACTTATTTTCAAGCCTCTGCTAACAACACCGATAACCAGACAAGTACAAAGAATATACAGTCATAATAATATTTGGACATCGACTAAGTTATTATTATTTCAGCTGTCTACCACAGGATATTAGAAACTAAATAATGAATAGGAGATCAGTGAAGAATTGCAGCTGTAATTTTAAGGTATTTCCATCCAAATAGGATGAGCGTTGTAGGAACTAAAGGGCTTTTCATGTGTGCCCCCCCCCCCCACTTTAAAGGGCCAAAAGTAATTGGACAATCGGTTGCTCAGCTGTTTCATGTCCAGGTGTTATTGCAACTAAGCAGATAAAACTTCTAGATGTGATTTCAAGTGTGGCATCTGCTTTTGGAATCTTTTGCTGTTAAACATCAATATGAAATCCAAAGACGTGTCACTGTTAGTGAAGCAATACATCGATAAGCTGAAAAATCCAAACAAACCCATCAGGGAGACAGCAAAACATTTGGGGTAGCCAAATAAACTAGCTGCTACATTCTTAAAAAGAGTGAGCTCCGGAACGCAAAAAAGCCCAAATGACTGTGGAAAGCAACTGAGGAAAGAATTATTTCCCTGGTGAACAAAAAGCCATTTCATAACATTTGGCAAAATCAAAAACACCCTCCAGGAGGTAGGGGTGTCTGTGGTAAAGTCAATATTCAAAAAGACTTCACCAGAGTAATTACAGAGGGTTTAACATGAGAAATAATCCATTGGTCAGCCTCAAGAACCTACACTTCTGGAACAACAACAAATGCGTTTCTTGTAGGTGATAGCTCAGAGCTTACAGCTCTTTTCTACCCCTCTTCTCCCTGGATGTCCGGTTGAGAATCAGGCCTGGCAAAAGGGTGAGGGGTGTCGGGGGGGTAGGGGGCAATATGAGGCTATAGCCATATGTTTCGTTTTCATCTTATCAAATGCCTTCTCTACAGTATGTCAAATAAATACAGCAATTGTGACTAATGTTTTATGAAAACCTCTCTGAGTATCCTCTGTCAATCGTAAAATGTTATCTGTTGTAGACCTGACTTTACGGAATCCTGCTTGGTGAACCCCTATGATTTCAATATGGTTCTGTAGTAACTTCTGGATCACCATCCTATGGACAGATAAGACAAAGATCAACTTGTACCAGAATGATGGGAAGATAAAAATATGGAGAAGGGAAGAAACTGCTCTTGATCCAAAGCATACTACCTCATCTGTGAAGCATATTTCAGGTAGTATTATGGCATGGGCATGTATGTCTACTAGTGGAACTGGATCCCTTGTTTATTTTATGACAAAAGCAGCAGGATGAATTCTGAACTGTCAGGGCTATAATATATAATACATTCAGAAGCAGAGCCTAAATGCTTCAAGCCGGTTGTGTGTACACTGCCCAGTCAAGTGTCCAGGAAAATGACCACAAGAAAACAGTTTATGACAGTTACAGAGGTGTAAAAGAAAAGTCCTGGATTACCTGCTGGGCTGAACCAATGTATGAGTAGGGGGGACTTTAAATATTGTGCTGTCTGATCCGATCAGAAAGGGGTTTAATGCTATAGATAAGATTGGGAGGGATAAACTTGGATCCTGTCAGATAGGAGAAGAGGGAAAAAAACACAACCAGGGATGAAACTGTTTGAGTGTGAGAGAGTGAGCGAGAGTGAGCGAGAGAGAGTGAGCGAGAGTGAGCGAGAGAGAGTGAGCGAGAGAGAGTGAGCGAGAGAGAGTGAGCGAGAGAGAGTGAGTGAGCGAGAGAGAGTGAGTGAGCGAGAGAGAGAGAGTGAGCGAGAGAGAGAGAGTGAGCGAGAGAGAGAGAGTGAGCGAGAGAGAGAGAGCGAGCGAGAGAGAG
>JACXGM010034772.1:0-11996 GCA_016801145.1 Umbra pygmaea | reverse complement strand
TTGTGGAGGAGGTAAGGTTGCCCATTCTCACCATCTGGGGTCTCCTCGTTAGGAAGTCCAGGATCCAGTTACAGAGGGAGGAGTTAAAACCCAGGATCCTGAGCTTGGAAATGAGCTTAGCAGGAACAATAGTGTTGAATGCTGAGCTGTAGTCCACAAACAGCATCCTCACGTATGTGTTCCCTTTTTCCAGATGTGATAAAGGTCCATCCAGACAATGGGCACCTGACCCCTGAAGAAAAATACTTCCAATACAGTAGTGCCAGGATGAAAGTTGAGGGTGCCTTCGGTATGCTGAAAGGAAGGTGGCGGGGCTTACTGAAACGGATTCATGCCTGTTGTGTCCTTCACAATCTCTGTGAGATGTTTCCTGAAGATCCAGTGGCAGCATTGGCCGAAGAGGACATACTGTAATGGAGAAGCACTGATGTGTGTTCTGCTAAATTGTAAATAGCATATTAACAGCCATTGTCACGTGTACAGTCATGTGCTCTAACTTTGTGTAAGGCATATATCTAAATTTGTTAAACATTGCAGTTTGCCTGAGAGGCCAAAGCACACCCTGCATAATATTGACCACACAGCATATAGGGTGCTTTTAGCCAGCCATTCTCCCTTTGTGGACATTGCTGGTGAAGATATACAAACAAGGAAAGTGGGAGTCTAAATACAAATAGTAAACTTTACACTTGGTTCTTATTTCCCTTTTTCTAATTATCATTGCAATACCATTAGATATATGACAAATTATTTATGAAAATACATTTCGTCCATATTGCAAGGCCCTAGGACTACTGAATTGTTTGTGATTCCTGAATCCACCTGTTGTGGCTATAAATCACTGCGTGGGAGTTGTCAGTTTTGCTCCCTCAAAACTTGCGACATCTGTGGCATTGTGCTATGTGATGAAACTGCACATTTTTAAGTGGCCTGTGCAATAATCATGCTGTCTAATCAGCATCTTGAAATGCCACACCTGTGAGGTGGATGGATTATCTCGGCAAAGGAGAAGTGCTCACTAACACAGATTTAGACAGATTTGTGAAGAATATTTGAGAGTAAAAGGCCTTTTGTGTACATAGAAAAACTTAGATCATTGAGTTCAGCAGGAAATTATATTTCTGTTCAGTGTACTTTCATCTTGTGACATTCCAAAAGGCTTTTCCAAATACACAGTTTTTATTTATTTATTTTACCTTAATTTATACAGGGGAATCATATAGAGACATAGTTCTCTTTTACAGTTGTGCCCGGTATTACAGCAATAAAAAAACAAAATACACAAAACATACACAAACATGAAACACAATTTAGAAAAGAAGTTACAGATGGCAATTCATCAGACATTTTAACTAAGGTCACACTGCAAAACATTCCAAGAGTGGGGGCATAATCGTCAAAAGTAGTTTCACAGAACCTCTAATAAGCCTGCAGTAGGAGCTAGCCCGTCCTATCAGAGTATTTGTTTACTGTGTCAAGTCAAGTTTATTTATCATGTGCATCGAATAACATACATCATCCCATACAGAGAAATTATTTTTGACATGGCACGGCGATTCTATGCAGTGGGCTTAAAAACAAGAATTACAACAATATAAGAATTTTAAAATAATAATGACAATAGTAATAGTAATACTAAACGCTATGTACTAAGCAGTGGTCTGGAAAATGTACAACAGTAGAAGTAGTAAATATTTTAGATTGGCATTGATTTTTCCACTTAATTTTGGGTATTTCCACTTAATTATGAGGTGAGATAATTTTGAAAATGTAACATCTATAGGCCCAAGAATTATACTATCAGTCTACACAGAAATATAACATAGTATCTATTGTATTATTTTGCAGACATACTATAGTATTCACTGTAGTGATTTGCAGAAGTACTGTATACTATAGTATTTACTGTACTCAATAACATATTCCATTTGCAGTTGCAATCAGGTTTATACTTTTAAAAGCAATTAAAATAGCTCAACACAACGAATGCATTAAGTGGTTTCCCCAAATTCAACTGAAGTCGCAAAATTATTAAACCACCTAAAAGGAATCTCTTACAACAGCACAAATATACAAAACAGGTGTTGTCCAAGCACACCTGATGCAACTAATCAAGGACTTCATTAGTTGCAGCAGGTGTGCTTGAGCTGGAACACATGAACTAGCTAGGGGTTTGTTGAGTGTTACTGTTGACTGCATGTGAGAAACATGTTTAAGTCAAAAGAATGGTCCAAAACGTTGAGAGAAGAGATCATCACCCTTCACAAACAAGAAACAGGATACAAAAAGATAGCGAATGCACTGAATGTTACCAGAGATACTGTTGGAAGCATAGTTTGCAAGTTCAAAGTTAAGGGAATGGTGATTATAATACCTTAACAGGGCAGAAAATGGAAGCTATCAATGGCTGTAACCAGATTTCTGAGACGGCAGGGTATGAAAAACCCTTGAGTGACTGAAAATCCTGCAGCAAGACTTATTGGCAACAGGCACTAAGGTTTCGGTGAGCACAGTAAGGCGCGTACTAGACACAGAAGGTTTCTATGCCAGAACTCCTAGATGTACAGATATCTCTCATCTAATTTTGATGCACTTGTACTGCGTCAATTTACGGTTCATTAAATGAACATGTAATGGACTATTACAGACAGAAAGTGATGCTAGACCATTTAAAACGGTCTGAAAATGCAGCTACATTCTACTTTGCAATACTTGGTCTGATCACAATGTTTAGTAGATATTATTGTATTCAAACCGAAATCACATTTTGAAAAGAAACGAACAGAATGTTTTTAATAGTACCCGTAAATACACAAATGCACATTATGTACTCCGTATCCATGCTTCAAGAGATAATACTGATGTTTTTCTCCACCGTCTTCACAGGAAATATTTTAGAGTGGTTAAAGCACCTGCCTTTCATGCAGAGCTTACGGGTTTGAAATTTGTTTAGAATTTGACTGAACTGGAGGCCATCGCTAATGAGGGATGGGCTAAGAGTCCTCAGGAACACTGCCAGAGGCTGGTGTCTGGCTATGCATCTCATTTGCAACAGGTCATAACAGCAAAAGGGTGCTCTACTAAGTAGTGCCATTAAGGGGTTGAATAGGTTTGAGACTGGAGAAGTCATTATCAGTTGCATCTTCAGTTGGATTTGGGGAAACCACTTGATGCATTCATTGTGTTGAGCTATTTCAATTGTTTTTGTTTGATTTTTTCATTGCAAACAGCTGAAAGTCTCTAAATACACTTGATTTGCAAAGGGGTTGAATGGTTTTGATTGCAACTGTATATATTTTTTTGTTTTCCTGGCCAAAGTTACTGGTGAAATACTAGTCCACATTTTCCATAGCTTGCAAGAAGATAGTACAGGACAGGTACTGTAGTTCTACGACAAGTTTACTTCATAAATCTATACTATGTACTGTATTCTAAATTAAACTGTAGTATTTTCTATGTGTAGTAGTTGTATGTGGTGTCCTTCCATGCAACTCTTACTGCCCCACATCAAGCACTATATGATATAGCCTTAAGGACACCACTGACATCATGACGATCCCACGCAGGCAGAATTCCCCTGTTGTCGGTCCAATATGGCTTTGAAGGTGAGGGCGGGGCCATAAGGTGAGGGCTGCGGGCTGGACTTCATATAAGTGTGCATGGACTCATTTACATTTAGTTACAATGCAAAATGGAGAGTAATGTGAATCTTTGCCTTTAAACACCACATACACAAGACTTTGAAGGTGCTAAATATTAGATTATCCAAAAAAAATCAACACAAAGAAAAACAGCCTTTTGAGATCTGGCCAATTCCAGTACTCTATAAAAACTTGGCTGTGTGTTTAACATAATTGTCTTGCTGACAGGGGAACATCTTACCCAGTCCAATTGTCTCACGCAGACAAGTAAAGGTTTTCCTATAGTATTTCCCTTTTTTACATTTTAATCATTTAGCAGATGCTCTTATCCATAGCAACTCACAAAAAGTACAGGGACATCCCCTGGAGCAACTTAAGTGCCTTGCTTATGGACACAATGATCCATTATGCCCTAAAGACTGACAAGTGTCATACCCATAACATAATGCTGCCACCACCAAGCATTACCAAGACACTGGACTTTACAGAGACATAAGCTGCTTGGCTTTGCTTCATGTGTTACGTTTCGGACTCAGATGACCAGAGAACTTTTTGCCAGACTTTTCTATGCCATGTCTTCCACATGTTTTGTATCACAATCCAAATGGGGTCAGATGTGATGGAATTTCAGCAATCACTTTCCCTGCTCCGCTTTTAAATGAAGCCCAGCTTTGTGAAGCACCAGGTTAATAGTAAACATATGGAAATGTCTCCCATTCTCTTTGTGTAATTTTGAGGCTTTGGAGTTGAAGCCTCTTAGTGGCTAGTCTGGCTAAAACTCGCTTGCCCACTCACCCAGATTTGGCCTGCTGTATAGGTACATTCAACTGTAAATCACCTACCAGTACATCATTTAGAAATGCCTAACGCTACCAATGATCATTTAAGGACAGGTCGGTTTTTATCGAGCAAGGGGCCTGGTACGAAATGGAGAGGGTGTGGCAATTTTTTTAATTGTTCTGAAGACTGTGTTTTTTTTGAGGGGACAGAGGGGAGAGCAATGCACATTTTTTAGAGCGGCTTTGAATTTTAAATTCAATAAAATTATTCCATCTTTCCCTGCTTTGTTTATGGTACCACCTTTTATTGGAGTGCTAATGTGAGAACCTGAGCTGTGTTCACAAAGCTAGCGTTCGGGTAGAAATATGCTGATTAGTACAAAAATGCCTCCCCAAAAAGTAAAACTGGAATCATACAGTGCATTCGGAAAGTATTCACTGCACTTTACTTTTTCCACATTTTGGTATGTTACACCCTTATTCTGAAATTGATTAAATTCATTATTTCCCTTAATTCTACAAACAGTATCCCATAATGGCAATGTGAAAGAAGTGTGTTTGAAATCTTAGCAAGTTTATTAAAAACAAGTATTTTTTTGTACGATGCTACAAGCTTGGCACACCTATATTTGGGCAGTTTCTCCCCTTCTCCTTTGCAGGACCTCTCAAACTCCATCAGGTTGGATGGGGAGTGTCGGTGCACAGCCTTTTTCAGATCTCTCCAAAGATGTTCAATCGGGTTAAAGTCTGGGCTCAAGGACATTCCGAGTTGTGCTGTAGCCTATTCTTCGTTATCTTGGCTGTCTTCTTAGGGTTGTTGTCCTGCTGGAAGATGAACCTTTGCCCCAGTTTGAGGTCCAGAACTGGTTCCCTCCAGACATGATGCTTGCCATTCAGGCCATAGGGTTCAATCTTAGGGTTTCATCAGACCAGAGAATTTTGATTCTAATGGTCTGAGAGTCCTTTAGGTGCCTTTTGGCAAACTCGAAGCGGGCTCTCATGTGCCTTTTTACTGAGGAGTGGCTTCTGTCTGGCCACTGTAACATACAATCCTGATTTAGTGGACTACTGCAAAGATGGTTGTTCTTCTGGAAGGTTCTCCTCTCCACAGAGAAATGCTGGAGCTCTGTCAAAGTGACCATCGGGCTCTTGGTCACCTCCCTGACAAAGGCCCTTCTCCCCCGATCGCTCAGTTTGGTCGGGCGGCCAGCTCTAGAAACAGTCCTGGTGGTTACAATCTTCTACCATTTACAGATGATGGAGGCCACTGTGCTCATTGGGACCTTTAATGCTGCTGACATTTTTCTGTACCCTTCCCCAGATCTGAGATCTCAATGGTCTGCAGACAATTCTTTGGACTTCATGGCTTGCATGCACTATTAACTGTGGGACCTTACAGAGACAGGTTGTGTGCCTTTCCAAAGCATGTCCAAACTGAATTTACCACAGGTTGACTCCAATAAGGTTGTGGAAACATCTCAACGGTAGATCAGTAGAAACAGGATGCACCTGAGCTCAATTTTGAGTGTCATGGCAAAGGCTGTGAATTCGTATGTGCTTTTTTCATTTGTTTATAAATTTGCTAAGATTTCAAACACACTTCTTTCACATTGGCATCAGTAGCGGTTTTTGGCACGGGCGAACCGGGCAGCCACCCGGGGCGGCATTTTTTTATGTCACGTGGGGGCGGCACAAATACTTAAAAAATATATTTTGCAATGCAAAGCGGTTTTCTATTATATATCACGTCACTGTGTGGGGAATTGGGGAATTGGCGCCCGCTCCAGCTGCAGTTGCCCCTGCTTGCTGAAAAAGTGCGGTGCACACAAGCTGTATGACATGGGGAAATGGGAGGGGGCGCTGGAGGAGGAATTCTGGGTGGAGGTTGTTAGAGATGTTTGTGTAATACTTCCGGTAACAGCTTTCGGTGATTAATTCTCAGCTCCCCGCATTAACATTTCTGATTAACTCTATATTGTGACTACATAACAAAACTTTTTGGGAAATGGTTTTCCTTAAATCAGGAATATTATGTTCAGTGAGCTGATGTCACAATAATTGGCAGAAACGAAAACTGTTCCTACAGCAGCAGTGTTTTGTTTACCGACCATATTTACGAAGCGAGTGCAGAGTTGTGAGGCGCTTTATGATTTGCACACACCACCTAAAGACGACGAGGTGCTTTGGCTGAAAGCACTCAACTTAAAGAAACCACCAAAACGATCCTATGTGTGTTCATATCACTTTGTTGACAAGAGGCGACTGAAGATCACAGTTTCCCAGAGAAGTGGCTGGGCTATGATGCTCCATTGAGGATAAGACCTCTCGTCAGGACATCGACACATTCAGGTAGCCTGTACCATAGATTTATATGGCCTGTACTGACTATATAATCCACGTTACAGTTCTGTAGTTACTATTTGTCGTTTCGTCACAAATGGGTTGTCATGCAAAAGTTTCTCAACTTCACAGGCTAACTAGCTATCTAGCTATGTTAATGTTCCTCGTAAAAGTCTCCAAAATAAAAACTGAGCTAGAACAGTACTCATTAGTAAAACCACTGTGGCAATACAACACCTGCTGTTGGGCTAAATCTGTGGTTCTTAAACTGTGATACATGTACCACTGGTGGTACTTGGAGCACCCAGTGGTGGTAGCCCATTTGACTATGAAAAAAGAAGTGTTTGGTTTATTGAATTGTAACGTTAATCAATTCGATGTTGGCTGTACACTAAAGCTTAGCCCATGTATTTACAGCAGAATTTTCCCCAGCATGAGCCTTCAGGGGTGCTTTTGCACGTGTGTGTGTGTGTGTGTGTGTGTGTGTGTGTGTGTGTGTGTGTGTGTGTGGGTGTGTTGAGGTGGTATGCCTAAGCTACAAGACAACTGGACAACTGCAATTCTATGTAATTTTAATGTAAATTTAATATTTCTAAGTGGGTCTATGTTAGGGCTGGGCGATATGGACCGAAATGAATATCTCTATATATTTTGTAGCTTTATGACTAACGATATATATCTCGATATTTAGTTATTTAAAAAGTTTGGAAAATATGTACACATATGTAAAGAAAAAATAGTATTTTCTTTATTAAAATTAAGTGAAGATTTGCACTTTCTTTGACAAAGAGGTGTGCAAGACACATACCTTGTTTTGGAACATTTACCAATCTCTGTCAATTAATATTCAAATGTATTTTAGTAAAAGAATAATGCTCAATAATATTAGATGTGTTGAGTAAGTATGACAAATGTGTCAGCTCTATTTCTTATGCAGAGGTTCTCAATCTATTTGGTATGTTGCCATGACAGTGGCTAACAGTGGGTCACATGAATAAAGAAACAATATGAAATAATTATATATATATATAATACAGCCGTAGCCTATGTGTTATGTTCCCCCTGCAATGTGCTTTGAGTAATGTGCTAAAATACTGTCTGGCTAGCCCCACTGCTGAGGATGACCCTCTGTCGGGGGGGGGACGCTTGAAGGGGGTCTCGCCCGGGGTGTGATTCAATGTAGAACCGCCACTGATTGGCATTATGGGGTATTGTTTGTAGAATTTTGAGGAAAATAATGAATTGAATCCATTTCGGGAATAAAGATCGAACATAACAAAATGTGGAAACAGTGAAGCGCTATGAATATTTTCCGGATACACTGTATCTGCTCTATTATTGAAATGACTATGTGCAATGTTCAAGATAATCTTGCTCATGAACCACCCCTGTAAGTATGTTTTCACCCCAAAATTGTATGTATACTTTATTATATATATTTTTTTTGCCCCAGTACACTATTAGGGCTTTCGGAATTCAGTTTAAACCGATAAAACACAATAAAAAGAAAGGTTTTATATTTTTTTTAAAATTCTGAATTCTTCCATTAATAGTAACAATATAATCACAACAGATATGTTTTTATATTTTTCTACCATAGCAGTTTATTTAAAATGTATTTATTAGTTTCTAACGCACCTTTCCCACCAAATATTGAACATTCCAAAGGGAAAGCGTCCTGCTACACCGGTCCCTTCTAATGCGGCCAATGCCCTGTGTCATGGCGCAGATTCTGGCTTGCCACCTGCTTCCACAGGGCCTCGCCCTGTCACTTTCACCCGAAAGCCTTCTGAGCTGAGTGGATCGTGGATATTACTGCTGCTCTCGTGGTCCAGATGAAAATGGCACTTCAAACAGCTCTGGCCCAATTTTCTACAGCCTTGAAGTTGGTGCAAGTGGCTGCAGAGGAACAGAACCGTCATTTTAAAGGCTTTAAGTAGGACCTGTCTGAGGAAGTTTTCACACCTAAAAGTCCAGACCAAGGTCCAAACCAACGTTCGTTTTTAATTACATTGTATACATTTGATCCCGTTCTTTTTGGTTTCACATAGTGATTTTGAGTCTGAATTAATAACAACCGGATTGTGGCCCTGGAGCAAACAGTCGCCAGTCTGGAAATACAAAACCGTCTGCTAGCAGAAAATCTGATGACCTTGAGTGCCATTCCCGGTGCTGTAATTTCCATGTGATTGGACTTCCAGAGGGCTGAGGGGTCCAACCCGATTGGGTTTTTGGCTGGGTTCTTTGTAGAGGCCCTCACTTATATCTTCCCATCCCCTCCAAAGTTAGAAAAAGCACATCTTATTGCCAGAATTCCTGCAGGCAGGGGTGACAGCTCCAAACCACAGGTCTTCATAACCAGGTTCCACTTAATCAGCGATAAGGAGGCTGTGTTGTGTCGCAAGGAAAGTGAGGACATACCGCAGCAGAAAAGGGCTTTTTATTTCTGGATTTCAGCTCAGGAGTGGCAATGAAGAGGGCTGAATTCCTCCCTGTCAAAAGACTGCTTCCGAATAAATAAGTAAAGTTTCCCCTGCCCTTCCCTGCCATCTTCACATCAAACATTCAGGTCAGAAATCACAGTTCTTCTCCCACAAAGAGGCCCACAGATGGTATGAGATACACTTTGCAAATGCATAAGGCTGTAAACATTGTGCTTCTTGGTGGACAGTTGGTATGCTGACAGCACGAAAGATGACACCGCATAATAACACATCAAATGTATCAAACGCATGGGTTTCTTTTAGCTAGTAGACTGTAATCAAGAGAATGTTTTAATCTTCAACAAATTGCTGGCTCTCTTTGCTTAATAACTCGAAAATAATTGCATTTGGCTGGCTTGGATTCTTTTCTGGGTTTATTGTGGTGCGCTTTTTTTCCCCAAAATATTATCCAGCTGTAAATTGTTTGGTAACGCTGTGGCTCCATTGTTACAAGATTGGAGTCTTCTGTGTGATGATATTGTTTATGTTTTTATTTACGCATTTGGTTATTTTTGTAGAGGGACATTTAAAACACTAATCCCTCTGTATTAACAACAGTGCTGCTATATCGGGTGCCATTTTCTTTGTTTTACTCTTCTTGGTGCTTCATCCACCACAAGAAGGCAGTATCACACCATGCTATTTATCTGTCTGGTTGTATGCATCAGAATGTCTATTTAAAAACACTGTCCTACGTATGGTCATGTTTTTATTTAGTTCTAGGTTTGGATATTTATATATCTTTATTGACTTTCCACATATTCAGCCTTTTTATGTGCTCAAACTGTGTTTCTATCCCTCTTGTTTTAGGTCATTCTTACACCTATAGTTCGGTGGACTCTGTGCAAATCTGGGGTGAAGTTGCAAGATTATTCCATTTTTCATTTGGTTCGGTTTGCTTTCACGCTGCACTTTGTCAAACACACCAAACACTGTCAACACGCATCACACAGCCCGGCTGTTGCCAAGCAATGTAATTTTATTGAAGAGTTCAGAGGGAAAACTCGCCGTCACTTCCTGGTCTCAAAATAATAAAGTGCTTTCACTTCCCAATTTTCTTTATTACTATTGGGCGGCCAACTTTCAAAAGCTCCAATTCTTGTTGCATTCTCCAAGTACTCCTTGGTGCCACCTGTAATACTATCATGCACGTCTACATATTTGGAGGCTTGGTTCTGCTCTCAAAATCTCGTACACTGGTAATCATGTAGTACAGTTCACACTAAATATCTGGTACCAGTTCCGGCATCATTTTAAATTCTCCTCTGCATTCTATTGACAAAAACACATTTCCCCCATCTCTCTTATTGACAATGCCTTCTCTCTATGGGCAAGGAAGGGTATTAAGACCTTTCATGACATTTACAACAATGGTGTATTCTCTAGTTTACCTGATGTGGCATCTAAACACATTTCATTTTGTCCGCTACCTCCAGGTAAGAAAATTGGTTTCCTCAATATTCTCTGACTTTCCCAATTTACCATAAAACCAGACCTAAGATGCTCTATTGACTCTTATGGCCAGACAGAAAGGAGTAATCTCTCAGGTCTATTAATGTATTATGGCATTCGACAAATAGAACACCAACAAAACTAAATCTTCCTGGGAGCAGCAAATGTTAGTTGAATTCATTGAGGAATGGTGGGGAGAGGCAATAAAGTTACCACATCATGTGCCCGTTCAGGACTTATACAGTTTAAGGTTGTTTTTAGAGTTCACTTGTCAAGTCCAAACTCTCTGAAATGTACCCTACTGTAGTTGATGTTTGTGACAGATTTCATACCTCCTTGTGTCACCTTTATCGTGTTTTTTCTATGCCCTAAGCTGAGAGGCTACTGGGACTCTATATTCAAGGTCTTATCTAAAGTACTTCACATTCGCCTGCTCCCCTGTTCCCTGATAGCTATTTTTGTTATTGCGGAAGACTTGCTCTTATTCGACCACAAACACGGAGGCACTGTATCTTTCACTAGACTATTGGCTCGATGCAGAATCCTTCTCCAGTGGAAGTCTTTCCAGCCTCCAGAGGTGGACAAAGTACTGAGTAAAAGTACTTTTCTGAGTAACTCTGAGTTCACAAGTTCTGGGAAGTCTCTACTTAATACCAAAATGATCAGGTAAAAGGAGTTCACATCTTACCGGTGACCATGATTGATATTTCCTTTACTCTTTCTTATTGTTTTATAGGTTACTGTTAAGATTTGAACTCCCTTTACATGAGCAATTTGGTCTTAAGTAGGGACTTCCCAAAACGTGTGAACTCAGAGTTACTCAGAAAAGTACTTTTACTCAAGTAAATGTCCACCTCTGCCAGCCTCCCTCCCATTTCCCTTCCCAATGGCTTAGTGATGTTATGTTCTTCCTGCAACTAGAGATGATTAAATCATCTTTGGGATCTACAAAGAAGTTCTTTAAAAGGTGGCAGAATCCTGACTAGTTCTAATTAGATAATAATATCAATAAATAACGTAGGGTATTATTATTATTATTATTATTCTTAAATGGGTTAATTTAAACTTTCCCTTTTTATTTGTGTTTTTGTCCTGGTCTGTTCATCCATCCATCCATCGTCATCCGCTTATCCGAGATCGGGTCGCGGGGGCAGCAGCTCCAGCAGGGGACCCCAAACGTCCTTTTCCCGAGCAACATTAACCAGCTCCGACTGGGGGATCCCGAGGCGTTCCCAGGCCAGGTTGGAGATATAATCTCGCCACCTAGTCCTGGGTCTTCCCCGAGGCCTCCTCCCAGCTGG
>JACXGM010034771.1:0-11876 GCA_016801145.1 Umbra pygmaea | reverse complement strand
CTCTCTCGCGCTCTCTCTCGCGCTCTCTCTCGCGCTCTCTCTCGCGCTCTCTCTCGCGCTCTCTCTCGCGCTCTCTCTCGCGCTCTCTCTCGCGCTCTCTCTCGCGCTCTCTCTCGCGCTCTCTCTCGCGCTCTCTCTCGCGCTCTCTCTCGCGCTCTCTCTCGCGCTCTCTCTCGCGCTCTCTCTCGCGCTCTCTCTCCCTTCTGACCTGTCATTAAAAATAATCAAAATACTTCCAGAAAAAATAACATTATTAGCCGAGGCCATTTTGACTGAATATTTAACTGATGATTTCCTCTTCACTTGCTTTTGTTGTCCTACTCCAGCTTCATGTTTGACGAGCCGTCCAGTTACCTGGATGTGAAGCAGCGCTTAAGAGCAGCCGTCACGATCCGCTCCCTCATCTCCCCAGACAGGTTGGTCACGTGACATGGTGCTCCAGCTAGCGTGCTGGCTCCTGTTCATAGAAGCCCACTGTAACAAAGCCTTTTGCAAACAGCAGTTTCTTATCAGAAGAATTCAGTTACTGCCTTTTCGTTTCATCCTGCTTAGTAAGCACAGTCCTGGTAGTCCTTCCTTATTTTATTCTTACTTTGCTTAGACCAATGTAAAACTAGTTCAATATGTCTTGTTGTTAACTCTGACCGTTCTTTTGTTGTTAACTCTGACTGTTGTTTTTATTGTTGTGGTAACTCTGACTGGTGTTGTGGTAACTCTGACTGGTGTTGTGGTAACTCTGACCGGTGTTGTGGTAACTCTGACCGGTGTTGTGGTAACTCTGACCGGTGTTGTGGTAACTCTGACCGGTGTTGTGGTAACTCTGACCGGTGTTGTGGTAACTCTGACCGGTGTTGTGGTAACTCTGACCGGTGTTGTGGTAACTCTGGCTCGTATGTTGTCCTCTCCACTAGGTACATCATAGTTGTGGAGCATGATCTGAGTGTGTTGGACTACCTGTCTGACTTCATTTGCTGTCTCTATGGAGTGCCCAGCGCCTATGGAGTGGTTACCATGCCCTTTGGAGTCAGGGAAGGTAAGACCCTAATCACTACATACTACAACAAACACTAGCCGTTACTTTCTGTGTTCACCATTAAAGTGTGAGTAATGTTTGAACGATGGGAAATCTCACGTATCGAGTATCGTATCGAGTTTGCACCACACTAAGTACTCTATTTTTATTAAATAGTTTTTAAAACAATGGCTTCCAGCATGGCACATTGTTCTCAGTTGCTGACTCCACAACAATTGCGGCACATTGGCCAGAGTTCGCCAAATGGTTGCATTTTCAAACGTTTGAATTGGCTTTGCGACCCCAAATGTAAGTAGGTTGCAAATGTATGTGTTTCTAGTCTTTTGTGGTCACGCACATTTTTGGGCATTTATATTGACAGAATTTTTTTCAAACAGTAATGTGTAGTGCTGTAATGTACACATAGGGCTGGGCATCGTTCAAAATCTTTTGATCCGGTGCCAATTTTGATACCTAATTTTCGATACCGGTTCCTTAACGTTACTTTTTTCGATACAATATTTTTTTTAATCCATTTCAACATCAACAGAATACAGTAAACCCAAAACCTTTAATTTCCACCTTAATTGTGTATCAGCAAAGCACAAAACACAACAATATAATGTTTCATTCTTTTTACTGACAATAACAGTAAAAAAGGTTCTCCAGGCTAAAAGGTGGTATATTGGTAAAGAACTCCCTTTATATCGATAGCTTGCTCACCTCCACCATGGGGCCACCACTGTCGAAAAAGCTAGCAAACCTTAAACAACAGCCGCTTTCCGACCAAGTAGTTACAGGAAAATAGTTATAGGAACAGTCCACTTTTAAACAGTTCTACTAACTACTCTCCCCCAAAACCGGTATTGCTATTTGCATTCGCACTGGTCAAATGGCCATAGGACCTGGTAGGAGGGATAAGGGAGTGACAAAAGCACCGCAACGGTCTTTTATCGTGTCGTCACTTGACTTTAGCATAGGGTCACACAACACCATTTCACAGTTGAATGTTTTTGTAACACTGGGTGTATGATTGGAGATGTATGCGGATGATCTGGTTGTTTTTCAGCTCAAGTAGTGCTGGGTTCCTTCAGCGGCTTGGTGTTTGTTTGTTTGTTCAGATTACGAGGCTGAAAACGACATCCAATACAATTAAAAAAGAGTTGTGTTGATATGTCCTAATAACTGAGTTTGAACCGCTGCGTTTAAAAACTAGGATGGAGTAATAGAAATTGAGTAGCTACATAACAGAGAAACACAAAACACGAAGGCTCCAGCATAGTATTATACGCAACAGACAAACGAAGCGACCTGCGTAATTTATAACCTCTGTGACTGCTCTGTGGCACTGATCTTATCTTTCCTAGGAAATGAACCCTCTTGCTGCCAATGTGAAGGGGATTGACACTTTCTGGTATGGTCTTCCTATTCCTAACATCAGGGTGGACACGCGCAGAGGCTAATGTGAAGGGGGAAATAGACAGAGCTAACTAGAGCAACCGACTAGCAGCACAAGTTAACATACATAGAGTAGTCAACGTTAAGGGGAAAATAATTGAGTTTCGATTGTCGATCGAAATGAGCGCAACAACGGCAGTAGTAAACCTGTGTTTCGTTTAAGTAGTGAAATTACACTTATCTGTCAAGTATTACCAAAATTTGTAACCTTTCCGTTACGTCGGGAAAAACGAAGATGCTGCCTGGTCAAATAGTAACGTTATAAACGGTATACGACTGCAAGTATCTTCAGAAATCCTCTGCGTGGTGGTGGTGTCTCTTTCACGTGACGTGTTTTAAGTTGCGTTAGACAGCAAATCACCAGTGACTTGGTCATTACACGCAAGTATGCTAAATGATTATTTGCTCAGAGACGCTTTTGGAAACGAAAATTGGCACCGAAAGATAAATACTTTTTCGATACTCGATGGTATTGAAGTATTTCGGTCGGTGCCATAAAAGTATCGATGTTCGGTGCCCAGCCCTAGGTACACAGGTATGTAGTATGTATGGGGTGCTATTCGCAGGTTCCCACATGAACCCGAATACATAGAGAACATTAAATGATCAATAAGTACATTAAACAAAAATATAAATGCAACACTTTTGCCCCCATTTATCATGAGCTGAACTGAAAGATCTAAGACTTTTTAGAATAGCAGCTAGTAACAATTACAAGGTAAAGTATTACTTTGAGAATATGTACTAGATAGTAATCCACTTTTAGTAGTAAAACTGAGGTTACTGTACTACCACCCCTCAGGCATCAACATCTTCCTGGATGGCTATGTGCCCACGGAGAACCTGCGTTTCAGGGAGATCTCGCTGGTGTTCAAGGTAAAGGACGAACCATTTCAATCGCAACAAAATATTGTTCTATAACCACAGGTGATAAAATACTTCTGGTGTATTGAAAAAACAGGTGGCGGAGACGGCCAACGAGGAGGAGATCCAAAGGATGTGTCACTACCAGTACCCCCACATGAAGAAGATGATGGGGGACTTCACCCTGGAGATCCATGAAGGAGAGTTCACAGACTCTGAGATCATGGTCATGCTGGGAGAAAACGGTGAGGAGGATAATTTCTTTTGCTTGGGGCGTAAAGCAAGCTAATAATTTGAAGTGTGCAATTAACCAAAGGAAGGACTGTTAATGGTTTAGTTTGTGCCACATAATCAACAAATGTGTCAATAAATACTGCACTTATTTGAAGCAGCTTTCCATTTCAACTAATGAAGAGATAAAAATGTCCTTACCCTGAAACACATGAGTCCATTTCGCTGGCATCAGCATGCTGTGGGCAGTTGTTAAACCGATTGACACTAATTGTTCATTTTGGTGCCACTGTATTTGGGAGTCTATTTTGGAAAAGTGTATTCTAAGATGTTATATCACCATGCGCTTGGTTGATTCTCAGTAGAGTTGGGTTTTGTATGGGTCTTAACTGATACCAATACCTTATGTGATTCATCGTAACAATACCGATATTTTAATAATACCTAAACTGATATTTGCTTATTAAAAATAGTAAACATAAATGCTTTAAATGTTCTTGGATTTTAGGTCGGCAAGTTTGGTATGGATATAGTCATCCAGGTACACAACGATGCAAACAGTTTTTGCAACACACGTCCTCGGTACCAGTTAGTTATTGTTTTCAAAACACATAAATGGTCATCAAATTTAATTCCGTTATAGAATAGATTACATAAAGCTTTTAATAAAACTTATTTTAAAATTTAAATTGACCTGAACCTAGGAGAGTCCACAGTTGAAGAGATTAATATCCTTTACACAGACTTCACCACAGCCCTGTAACATTACACCACTTTTTCAATTGTTCGTTTACCTTTCAATGTGAAAGGATTGGCATGATCTGACTACACAGCTGATGGTGGCCGAAATTACACTAAGCTGGGGGGAAAGGAATCGTGACGCCTTCACTTTACAATAACAATGAGTTGCCCTAGCTAAAGTTAACCATGTCTGTGGTTATATAGAATGCATTCATGTAAATGCATTACTAATGTTACTTTAGCTTGCTCTCATAATTATTAGCTAGCCAAACTCGAAACTAGGCGAACTTCACTAACAATTACTCTAGTGAGCAAGTAGTTCACACTTTGAAGTAGCATAGTGACGCTCCCTCTAGCTAGCATTTATCATAATTATTCTTAGCAGTCAATCATAGATGTCATAGCCAAGTTCGGTTATATATCACAGCCATACCTGCTGAGAAACAATACTTGTATACACTATGCAGCATACTTTTTCTTCCCCAGGCATGTTTTTGTCATCTGATGTGAATTTAGATGTGTGTTTCATTAAGTGACATCATGCGCATGGCAGTGTATTGTTTCATTCGGCGTCGGGTATCAAAAAATGTTTATACCAGTAGTGTCGGTTGACTTAGAACTGGTTCCATGAAGGAACCGGTTCTCGATACCCAGCCCTAGCGCTAGTCAACCAATAACCTCCCCTGGAGGTGTCAACTTGCATCTGTATTCTCGTAGTGATTCAGCCAGAGGAATCGCTAGTCGCTAACATTCGCGGTCTCAAACACAGCATGAGGTGAGCTAGTGATCGAATGTAAACTAGATGTATGGTGAGCTCTTGCCCCACAGACGATGCGCCGTGCATTCACCCTAAAACTAGTTCCGTGTGATTTGGGCCTATTGTCAACTGTGTGTCTTGAAATGTCCGTATTATGACCATTCTTTCTAACTTCACTCTTCCAGGGACGGGTAAAACCACGTTCATCAGAATGCTGGCTGGACGTCTGAAACCAGATGAAGGAGGTACATAACAAGTGACCCTCTTGTCACTGCTAGAATAATTTAGTCTGACCGCTTTCATTCCCTAACTGAAGATCTGTTTTTCCTCAGGGGATGTTCCTATCCTGAACGTCAGCTACAAACCACAAAAGATCAGCCCCAAATTCAAAGTAGGAACCTGGCCAGACACCGCCGTGCCCACCGCAGATGCGGGCTGCAATCGTAACCGTCGTTTGTTGTCTGTCTGCAGGGCAGCGTGCGGGCTTTGCTCCACGAGAAGATCCGTGACGCCTACACTCACCCCCAGTTTGTGACTGATGTCATGAAGCCCATGCAGATCGAGAGCATCATTGACCAAGATGTAAGTTGTCGGGTTTGGCCGGCTTATTAATGTTAGCAGTGTTACAGTGAGGTCCTTATTAGAAACCTTCAGGGGAAATGAGAAGTCTAAGTGTTAATCGCTAGATGCAAAACAATATAGGTCTTTCCATTTTCTGTTTTCCACTAAATTAACATGACATTGCAAACAGCACTTATCCCAAAACATTTTACTTAACTAGAAACTTCCTTATCAATGCCTTGAAATAATGAGAAAAATAGTGATTAGTTTGGGTAATAACTACATAGTAGGTTAGAGTTTAAGCCGAGTTTAACATCTCACCAAAATGCTCAAAAAAATAAAGGGAACACTTAAACAACACAATATAACTCCAAGTCAATCACACTTCTGTGAAATCACACCGTCCACTCAGGAAGCAATACTGATTGACAATCAATTTTACATGCCGTTGTGCAGATGGAACAGACAACAGGTGGAAATTATAGGCATTTAGCAAGACACCCCCAATAAAGGAGTGGTTCTGCATGTGGTGAACACAGACAACTTCTCAGTTCCTATGCTTCCTGGCTGATGTTTTGGTCACTTTTGAATGCTGGCGGTGCTTTCACTCTAGTGGTAGCATGAGACGGAGTCTACAACCCACACAAGTGGCTCAGGTAGTGCATCTCATCCAGGATGGTACATCAATGCGAGCTGTGCCAAGAAGGTTTGCTGTGTCTGTCAGCGTAGTGTACAGAGCATGGAGGTGCTACGAGGAGACAGGCCAGTACATCAGGAGACGTGGAGGAGGCCGTAGGAGGGCAACAACCCAGCAGCAAGCCTTTGTGCAAGGAGGAGCACTGCCAGAGCCCTGCAAAATGACCTCCAGCAGGCCACAAATGTGCATGTCTCCACTCAAACGGTCAGTAACAGACTCCATGAGGGTGGTATGAGGGCCCGACATCCACAGATGGGGGTTGTGCTTACAGCCCAACACCGTGCAGGACGTTTGGCATTTGCCAGAGAACACCAAGATTGGCAAATTCGTCGCTGGAGCCCTGTGCTCTTCACAGATGAAAGCAGGTTCACATTGAGCACATGTGACAGATGTGACAGAGTCTGGAGACGCCGTGGAGAACGTTCTGCTGCCTGCAACATCCTCCAGCATGACCGGTTTGGAGGTGGGTCAGTAATGGTGTGGGGTGGCATTTCTTTGGGGGGCCGCACGGCCCTCCGTGTGCTCGCCAGAGGTAGCCTGACTGCCATTAGGTATCGAGATGAGATCCTCAGATCGTTTGTGAGACCATATGCTGTTGCGGTTGGCCATGGGTTCCTCCTAATGCAAGACAATGCTAGACCTCATGTGGCTGGAGTGTGTCAGCAGTTCCTGCAAGAGGAAGGCATTGATGCTATGGGCTGGCCCACCCATTACCCAGACCTGAATCCGATTGAGCACATCTGGGACATCATGTCTCGCTCCATCCACCAACGCCACGTTGCACCACAGACTGTCCAGGAGTTGGCAGATGCTTTAGTCCAGGTCTGGAAGGACATCCCTCAGGAGACCATCCGCCACCTCATCAGGAGCATGCCCAGGCGTTGTAGGGAGGTCATATGGACACGTGGAGTCTACACACACTACTGAGCCTCATTTTGACTTGTTTTAAGGACATTACATCAAAGTTGGATCAGCCTGTAGTGTGGTTTTCCACTTTGATTTTGAGTGTGACTACATATCCAGACCTCCATGGGTTGATAAATTTGATTTCCATTGACAATTTTTGTGTGATTTTGTCAGCACATTCAACTATGTAAAGACGAAAGTATTTCATGCGATTAGTTCATTCATTCAGATCTAGGATATGTTATCTTACTGTTCCCTTTATTTTTTTGAGCAGTGTAGTTTAAACTCTTAGTAAGTAGAATTCATTACAAGGGACAAGGGTTTCAGACAGGACCGTTGGTCCCGGTCTGTTTTTGTCCTTGGTCTCCTGTTCCACCGCCCTGCTTGTGTCTGTAGGTGCAGAACCTCTCTGGAGGAGAGCTACAGAGGGTGGCCATGGCGCTGTGTCTGGGGAAACCAGCCGACGTCTACCTGATCGATGAACCCTCCGCCTACCTGGACTCTGAGCAGCGTCTCGTTGCTGCTAGGGTCATCAAACGGTAACCTTGCACTCTGGTCCTGGATCTGTAGTTAGAGGCAGCCTCATGCTGTTAACCAATCAAAAACGGTCATCTTTTTTCCCTGTTTTCATTGGTTTGACTGGAGATACAAAAACTCTTACCTGCAAACCAACTTCTGTAGATGTACAGTCCTTTTTATACTTCAACAGTCTTTATATGTAAAATAATATTTTACATGTTAATTTTTTTATTTAACATTGCTTTTATCCATTTATTTCTCGGTAGATTCATCCTCCACGCCAAGAAGACTGCCTTTGTAGTGGAGCATGACTTCATCATGGCCACCTACCTGGCGGACCGTGTCATTGTGTTCGATGGTATTCCGTCACGAAGCACCGCTGCCAACATGTGAGTCCATTGTTTCATCCAGCAGCTCCGCTCACAGCATTCCACCTGATTGGTTTCAGATCGCTCAGTGCTTAAGGAGTCGGACTTTAGCTGCTTCGATTCCCCATTCTGCCAAATGTCGTTGTGTCCTTGAGCAAGGCACCTTACCCTAAGTTGCTTCAAGTCCCTGTACTTACTGAATTTGCTCTGGATAAGAGCGAAATTACTGAAATTCTTCCTAGGTTCTTCCCAAGTTTTTCCTAGGCACTGCGCATCACTCGTTGCCTGTTCATGGGGGTTTTGGGTTGGGTGTCTGTCAAAGCTCTTTGTTACAACTGCTGTTGTAAGAACAGCTTCATAAAATAAATGTGAAATTTGATTGTTTGAATAATTGATTGAAAGGTAAATGTTGCTGTCCCTTTGGTTTTATTGTGTTTGTACGAGCACATTGTGTGGGCTTCGTAATAAATGTAATGGATTGAACTTGAGTCGGAATACACACGTTCAAAGGTGTAACCCCTTAAACATTTTGACCCCAGGCCACAGACATTACTTGCCGGGATGAACAAGTTCCTATCCCAGCTGGAGATCACGTTCAGGAGGGACCCGAACAACTTCAGGCCGAGGATCAACAAGATGAATTCCATCAAGGTACGGTGGTCCGCTGCATGTTTACATCCAGCCTTTATTCCTTCAGCACCACTCAGTTTCTCAGTTTTCACTGTATTGTAACAGAATGTAAACATGTATAATGTGTTTGTCCCAGGTTTCATGAGCTAAACTGAACATTCTACAACATAAATTAATTTCAATAATTTAATAAACATTGTCATGTAAAGCTGATGCATAGAGTTTAAAAAATAAATTATACAACACTCCAAAAAATTAGAGGAATGAAATCATCACAGTGTAACACCAAGTCAGTAAAACTTCCGGGATATCAATCTGTCCAGTTAGGAAGCATAAGCGCTTATGAATCAATGTCACCTGTTTTGGTGCAAATGAATGTGACAACATGTACTGGAGAGGCAACAGCAAGACAACCCCCAAAAAGGGAATGGTTTTGCAGATGGTGGCCACAACAAAATAGCCATTTTGCTATTGTCCTTGTCACTACTGGTAGCATGAAGAGGTACCTGCAGCAGTAGGACCAGTGTCTGCTCCTTTGTGTGAGGAGGAACAGGAGGAGCACTGCCAGAGCCCTACAAAATGAGAGCAGATGAGAGCAGGTTCACACTGAGCACATGTGACAGACGTAAAAGAGTCTGGAGACAGAGTGGTGAATGCTATGCTGCCTGCAACATCATCCAGCATGACCGGTTTGGCGGTGGGTCAGTGATGGTCTGGGGAGATATATCCTTGGAGAGTAGCCCAGACCTTCACGTGCTAGCCTAACAGCCGTCAGGGTACCAGGATGAAATTTTCAGACCAATCATCAGACCTGATGCAGTGGGCCCTAGGTTCTTCCTGGTGCAGGACAATCCCCGGCCTCGTGTGACGAGAGTATGTAGGCAGTTCCTGGATGACAAAGACATTGATGCCACTTACTGGCCCTCACGATCCCCAAACCTAGATCCAATTGAGAACCTCTGGAACATTATGTATTGGTGCATCCGTCACCACCAAGTAACGCCACAGACTGTCCAGGAGCTCACTGATGCCCTGATCCAGGTCTCGGAGAAGATCCCTCAGGACACCATTCACACCGTCTCATCAGGAGCATGCCCAGACTTTGTCGGAAGTGCATACAGGCACGTGGGGGCCATAAACGCCACTGAGTCACATCATGAGTTGTCATGATGAAATTCACGCAAGTTGGAGCAGCCTGTAATTTAAATTGTTTAATTTGGGGTAATTTCGGGGTAAGTTTGAATCAAGCCCTTAATCGCTTGGTGATTTTAGTTCCTATTGACTGTTGGTAGGTCATTTTGTTCTCAATTAATTACACAATGTACCGTAAAGATTTTGGTATTAATGTTTTGGTCATCGAGGTCTGATGTGTGATTTCCTGAGTGTTCCCTTATTTTTTTTTGGCGCATTGTATTAACAGACTTCCTTATAAAAACTCTGTGTTGCATATGGTTTTGTTTAGAGTAGGACTGTGGCTCTTCCCTAACCCTATCTATGTTGTTGTATATCTAGGATTGTGAACAGAAAAAGAGTGGGAACTACTTCTTCCTGGATGACTAAAGGACCAACCACTCCCTCCCTGAGAGACCTCCGTATCCATCCTCCTGAATCCCTGGGTTCCCGTAGGGCTATATTCTAATATCCACCGTAGCATTCCACCTAGAATGCAAGCCCAAAGAGCCACTATAGGCGGTATGCTAGGGTGAATATTTGGTGCATAGCCCCACCCGACTGGCCCTTCTACGGTCCCATGGATTAGAGCCCCAAACTGGGTGGACCTCCTGTCATATTCATACAAAGGCCAGTTAGTTTTGCATCGCCCAGTATCCTGGGGGACGGTGTTTACATATTTAGGACCATTTGCATGGTCTGAATTAAAGTCTTCAGCTCCCTGGTGCTCTGACCAATGCTAAACAAACCCACCCACCATTGAGAGCCAAAGGACTGTTTTATCGTAGAGTCATGCTACCAAATCCATGTCATTTTAAAAATAGTATCTAAAAAAAGAAACTCCCATTTCTAGAGCATGGTGGCGTTTTTGGGTGACGCTATAGCGGGCTTTGTCCACAAGGGTGGCAGACTATGGCTCTTTGTTGGTTTCCCATCAGACAATGTAGGTTTGAGGTAATGCATCTTATTTGTTGAAATGAAAAGCGATGTACCTCTATATTCTGTAGATTTCCAATTAAAATAAGTCCACCCAGTTGTTGTTATTGTCGATGTTAATTCTACTCTCCCACTACATACATTTTCAAGCATATACCATTTGCGGAATTCCGGTTGTTTGGATGTGACATTCCCACGCAGTCGGCCAGAAATTGCTTAACAGAAGTCATCTATCAAACATAAATTATGATGTGTGTGTGTGTGTATATATACACATATAGCGTGTGTGTGTATACATATATTGTGTGTGTGTGTGTGTGTGTATATATGTGTGTGTAGATATATATATTATGTTTGTGTGTGTGTATATATATATACATATATAGTGTGCGTGTATTATAATAATTATTGCATTTTTAAAGCGCTTTTCATTATAGTAGAATAAACTCAAACTGCATAAAAAATCTAATGAAACACAGATTATCAATTTGATGAGTAAGCCATCTGAAAAAGACAAGTCTTAATGCCTGCATTAAAAACCTCAACAGACTGGCCAGCCTTGAGGGTTGATGTGGACAGATGGTTTTTACTTTACCAAGGACCCTTTGTATGAGCTGTAACTGAGGATGCTGGGAGATTCCCTAGTACTGCATTCCTATAATCAATTCTGGAGAAAACAAATGAGTGGATGGGCTTTTCTGCATCAGGAAAGTTTAGAGAGGATCCTAGGCGGGAAATGTTCTTAAGGTGGAAAAATGACTAATATGGGCATTGAAAGAGTGAGTAGAGTGAGTCAAATTACACACCCAGGTGGGATGTTATAGAGGAGAGGGGAATGACGTGACTGTCTATGACAGGACATATGTTACAGGAGTTAGTGATCTGCTGTGGGGTGTCTATCAGTATTGTTTCTGTCTTGACATATGTTACAGGAGTTAGTGATCTGCTGTGGGGTGTCTATCAGTATTGTTTCTGTCTTGACATGTTACAGGAGTTAGTGATCTGCTGTGGGGTGTCTATCAGTAT
>JACXGM010034770.1:0-11876 GCA_016801145.1 Umbra pygmaea | reverse complement strand
AACCACACCTACACAATACTGTAAAGACATACTGTAGATAAAACCACACACACTAACCACACCTACACACTACTGTAAAACATATGGTAGTTAAAACCACACCTCCTCAGGGCACCTTACCTGCCTCAGTAGGAAGGACACCACATCAGTGGACTCCCAGTAGGACGCGTGGAAGAGGTGCGGTAGTGCGACTGTAGGGAAGGCTGTCAGGGCATCGGGGCAGTACAAGGCAAAGTCTATACGTTTGGTGCCCCACCAACGGGCTGCGACTGCACAGGGAAAGGGGGGTACATGGGTTAATGTAGGGGCCCACGGCGAGTCAGGTAGTGGGGCACAACTTCCCAATGCAAACCGCTGGAAAGTTTAACACATGATCCTTATTACAAAGGAAGGCTGTATTCTACCATTAAAGTACTTACATAGTTCACACCTATTAGGAAAGTAAATTATGAGTGGAATAATGTTACTGCTAGCACACCAAGTTAATCATTAATATGCAATACCTATATTGCTAAAGTTATTGAAGAATAGGGTATTAGTATATGGAAATTGAGGAAAGGTAAGCATGGGATTATATCGATGTGTGTCATGATTTCGCCAAATAAAACGTCCCGAAAATAATTCCACTTTCATATTTGAATTCATGTTTGCTATGGCAAAACGATCAGGCTCTTAACCTGGTGTTAATAGGGCTTCACAAGTGAGTGGACAAAATGATTGTATCTTGAGGACACTGTGTCAAATGTGGCCAGCAGTCTTACCTCTCCTTAGGTTCATGTCACAGTATAATCTGAATATACAAAATGTCCCACATTGAAGGTTTGTTCGGACTGTGCTACATGGAGCAAAGATATTCCACCAGTGTAAAGCGAAGGGGTAGGCCAAGAGTTCCCATCGTTAAAAAAAAAGAGGTAGAAACTAAGCCAAGCAGAGAAAGATCTATGGTAAACATTAAAGACATTAATCTTATTAAAGAGATCGATTGCACAATTAAATAGGATTTTAACAAGAGAAGAATATGAGTCAGCAAGAGCTGCAGCTTGGACTGAAAGGCTCCTGGAATCATACCTTGATCCTTCTCTGCCTGAGAGTCCAGAGATACCAGGCCAGTTAAGGCATAGTCCAGACCAGCTGATAGATGCCTCTCTAACGTACCAGAGCCACAGGGGCTTACACCTCCATTAACATCTGTGTCGGAGTCGGCCTCTGGGTCTGGCCCATTTCCTGTGTTTGTGTCAGTTTGTCCTGAGAATGGGTCAGCCCTATCCCTACGTAATATAGGGGGGCTTCTCAGGGAGAATTTGGTTTGTGGCGACAGGGCGATTTGAGACAAAAGGCTCAATTTTTTGCTTTGGTTAATTTGGCATGGTTGTGCTATGGGAAACAAAACAAAAAAGAAAACAAAAATGAATGATGGATACAGCATAATGTAGGAAATTCCAGTTTGAAAACAACCATGGAATGTATTCTGCTACCAGCTGGATTCAGAACCTGAAAAGGGCTTAAAAACAAATTATTCATTTGCATGCGAAATTGGACCGCAGATTAAATTAAAAAGGTTAGGATTATATTTCACAAAATCAATTTTCTTACTTTCCCCCACAGCATACAGTGCAATCTGATTTGTTGTTCTCCTAAGCAGAGGAATAAACATTTTGCACGGGTTTGGACGATCTCATTGATGTGTTGTTACTTTCCAACTAAGAAGAAAGTTAGTAATGTTTTGAAAACCATGCGATACCTCTGTAGGTGTCTTTAGAACTGCTTCAGGACATATTCACTTCACATGTACATTACAAGGAAAAGGGAGACAATGTAATCCAACAAAACGGAAGCTTGGTCATCTGGGCAGGCAGTGCAAAAGGGAGTGAATAATGAAAGAGTGACCCTGTGAACCAGGTCTCTACATGCATGGAAAACATTCAATAAATGCACAACTCCTCCTTTGCATTTACATGTAAACAACGGCTCAGAGTGAGACAGACACGCAGCGAAACGAGGAGAGCCTTTGCATCTTTATTAGCAGTGTAATAAACTCCTGACAAGCTGTATTTGAAAGCAAACTGTTCGTCATTATGATCCCTCCGTGATGAAGAGACGTAGACCAGTTTAATTTATCCTAGGCGTCACACCGTATTAGAGCTGAGCTAGCAGGTAAGTGGTTGTTCTGTGAATGCAGGCATATCTGGTCCCCGCAGAGCTGCCTGGGGGTGCAGCCAGTGATGAGTGTGAGGAAGGAGGCTCCCGAAGAATGAGAACTGAGGGAGTGTAGTGGAGGAAAAGAAAGAGAGGGACCGACGAGGGAAAGAGAGCTAGACTAAAGAACAGACTGGAGTTGAGATGGAGCGGTGTGTGTTAGAGAGACTGGCGGTAACAAGAGCACTTACTGTTGGCTATGTTGCTGGCAGTGTAACTGTCTGCCATTCCTGAGACCTGGCTGGCAATGCTGGCCTCACTGGCCCTCCGCAGGCCCCGGCAGTGGGGGCCCGTAACGGGGGAGGAGGGGTAGGAACTGTCCATGAAGACACCCTCATGAGACTGAACAACATCTGCTATTGAGCCGAAACAAGGAGATCCCATTAGACATGGACAACGTGATGAGGACCAGGGGTCTGCAACCAAGAAATATGACGCGGTGCGTCGCGGTTTCACCAACCAGCGCTTACCGACGTCAGATTTCTGGGCCAATAGGTGAGTGGGTCAAATCGTGTTCTGATCAATACAACAGCATGTGAAACGAGACATGCTAACATTAAAATTAATTGGTCGTCACAGCGCAATGTCTCAACGTTTTGAATGTCGAATGATTAGCTGGAATGTTATTAGCATGTATTACCATGCATTACTAAGGCAACACCAATTCCCTACATAATGTGTATTCACCATGCTGTTGTAACAGAAAGGTCAGGAGACACTATTTTCACCAGTGTCACCAGCAGATTACAGCATGAGGACACAGAAACACAAAGCACGGGCAGGGTTCCATGTTTCAAGCAGACATCTGAACAACACAGTCAGTGTAGGTTCCACGCCTCAGATTTGGCAAAATCCCCCAGTAGGAGAAGACAGTTGTCTAGTCACAGTGTAACGGTTTATATGGAGACCTTTGCTAATCATCCCCAGCTCGTGTGTTGGCCGTTCAGTAACTGCTACAGTAGCAAAGAAACCATCTCACAACAATTAGAGCAGGCAGCAGTACCATACGTCTACACTCTTACAAAGAACATACATAATAGATGGAAACAACAAAACACTACACATGTTACTCTTCTAGGTCAGAATTTCACTCTAGTTGTCAGGCATCACACTTGTTAAGGGGTGAACGAAGAATACACACACACAGTGTTGGAAAAGAAAAATACACACACAGTGTTGAAAAGGACAAATACACACACAGATGCAACTACAGCTTATACAAACAGACAGATGGAGAAGGTGGTGGAGAGGCTACACACACTCCAGAACAGCAGATGGAGCCTTGATGGAGACCTCCTGCCAATTTAACACAGGCACAGGGATGCAGGTCTCAGTGATGGACTCCTGATAGCGGAATGACAGGGGGCCCCCACTATCCAGCAGGAGCTGAGGGTGGCTCTGCACTGTCTCCACTAGAGGGGAGGTGGGTGGGGGGGCAGGGGGAAAGGTTTTCCAGAGATGGGAGGGGAGAAGGCCAGGAAAAGGGAAAAAAGACAATGAAGAAACAGAAAACATAAAGCTGTAACCACATCAACAACAGGAATGTGAGACAAGGTCAAACCAGGGAATACAGGAAAAAATTCAGTAGCGGTAACAGGCTCTAGAGTAGAGGTGAGGTCGGCAAGATCGTTGCGCTATGACTCTAATTCAGGCTCTACCGGTTCTCACATGTAAATTAATCCTTGCACACAGTGATTAATCAACCAAAATTAATCTTTAAAATGTTCTGAATATTTAATACTGTCATAGTATACCAGAGGACTGAGGCAGTCAGTTCATTAGAACAAAACTATTACAATCTACAGTGTCATCTCTAAATTACACCAATCAGCCATAACATATTGACCACCTGCCTAACATTGTGTAGGTCCCCTTTTTGCAAAAACAGCAGCTCCATATGCAACAAACTGTGACGCACTGTCCTGACCCCTTTCTATCAGAACCAGCATTCACTTTTTCAGCAATTTTAGCTACTGTATAGCTCGTCTGTTGGATCGAACCACATATGAAAGCCTTTGCTCCCCACATGCATCAATGTGCCTTGGCCACCCATCACCAGTTCACCTCTTTTCCCTTTGGACCACTTTTGATAGGTACTGACAACTACAGACCGGGAACACCCCACAAGAGCTGGTGGTCCAAGGAAGGAAAAGCGGTGAACCGGCAACAGGGTCATGGGTGGCCAATTGCTGAATCAATCTACAGTATCATCTCTAAAGTATCAATGTACAGTATAATTTCTAACACAAATGGAATCACACAGAGTAGCAATTCACCAACGGCACTTCGCCTGCTGCCGTCTGTATAGCAATCCACAGACAACTTCCAATAGGTCTTACTAACACATGAGAAAGAAATGAGTAAACTAATTACACAATCCATCGCACTGGTCACTTTATACACCCTGTTACTCTAAGTCACAAAAAACAATGTTTTAATTGAAAGAAGGGCTATATTTACCCATGAATTTAATAAATGTTTACTCTTTGGTTTGTGTGTAAAATCCCAACAATGTGTTTACATTCTTGTGACTCCTAGTTCACTTTCTCACCCAATAGAGCGGAGTTGCCATCCCCAAGGGGGAAGCGAGTGTAGCGGGGTATGCTGAAAGGGGGCAGGAGGTGAAACTTCTTCTCCAGAAGGGGCTCCAGCCGTGAGGCCGAGGGGTCGGCTGGGTGGAACAGGTTGTAGACCTGCTGACAGGCTGGGCGCAGCTGGGACACTAGGGGGAGACAGAGAGTACAAATCTTAACTGATTTTTGTTGTTGTGTTTCATTTATATTCATTGTATTATTATCATTGTTTGTGTTCTATGCATGTTTTCCTGTTGCTTTGGCAATGTGAACAACTTTCCCATGCCAATAAAGCCCTTTAAATTGAATTTGGAGTAAACAGCCATGAACAAGGAGAATGGGGTTTCTAGGAGATGATTCTGCACAATATTTATGTCCTAGGTTTTTATTACCTGATTCAAGGTACAGCATTTTTATATGTTTAAAACACTTCGAAGCACTTTAATAATAATAACAATTGTCCTGTTTAGGTGGATTACCGTCCAGCGAGGGAATGACAGTCTTTCTCAGAGCGAGGACCAGTCCCAGAGGAGAGCCAAAGAGGAAAAAATCTGCCACCTCAAATTCGAACTTCCCCAGGCTGCCTGCGTCCTGGAACGTGCTGCTGCTGGACCTGCGGGAGCTCGGGTCGGTCCGCAGAACACTGGACTGGAGGCTGAGGGGAGCACACACCCCGTCAAAACCAAGTACACTGGCGAGGAGACCGTTAAAGATGCAACAACACATGGAACGCACAAACCCTTTTCAGTACAGTTACCAGGCACCAGCTACAGTAGTGATGTAAGTCCCACCTGGTCAGGAAAGCCTGGTGGTGTTTGATGGTGTCCAGCTCATATGTGGAGGAGTCACTCCTCTTGCGCGGCAGCGGTTTCTTGGGGTCCTCCGATCCTCCTGAATGGGGGATGTCGATGTTGCTGCGGCTCAGGTGGCGGCTGCCCTCCAGGGTCGGGGACGTGGAGCCCTGCCCACTACTGATGACGATGCCTGGGGAGAGGAGATCCTGGTCCTGTGGGGATGGTGGAGGGCAGAGGTTGGGGAAAGTCTAGTGAACTGGACTGGCATTCAAATTCAATTGGAAGAGATGGATTACTCTACTGTTCAGAAGAGAACGGTGGAGGTGAAGAAGGGTTGTAAACTGGTACTGAAGGTTAGTATCTGGGATTTAGGTTGTGTAAATATGTACAAATTGGGAACAGGAAGAGTAACTAAGCTTCAGGGTTCGGTTGTTACCTGTACGCTGATTACACTGCCCCTGCGGCTGCTGTTCTGGCTCTCATTAATGGTCTGGTTGCTGCTGCACAACGCGTCAAACCCCAGGATGCCGCCGACGCAGTCCCCAATCAGACACACCTACACAGAGGTCACAGGTCAATTCATTAAAAAGATCAGATCATTTTATATCAATCAAACTGGATGCAGATAAGAGGGTTATAAAATGAAATGTAATAACATCATAATCGAACAAGCCCAAGCGCACACCCACACTGAGCTAGATGAAATTCAATCCTTCATTAGATGAACAATCACATTATGTAAGGAAGTGCTAATTTGTACCAAAAAAAGCCAGTACGTCTGCTAAACCTGCGTCAGAGACCGAACGCTAGGATCATGTTGCTTTCTTAAACGAATAATGAGGAACAAACACAGCCACACCCACCTAATTTAGAAACAGACAGCCAATTAATTAATTAGGCCCTAAATGGATTCAGTACCTAATTATGTTTATAAACAGGAAATCTCCTCCTTGGTTTGGAAAGATGGTCTTGACTCTCAATGTTCAAATGGAATAATGACATTTACGAGGTCCACTTGAAGAGCAGTCCCCATAATCAGCAGCACCTCACCTGGCCAGAGAAGGCTGCTCCGTCCAGGGACCTGATGAAGTCATTGTACACCTGGTTGGCTCTCATGATGACAGTGACCACAGCTTCCTGGTACTGGGGTGCTGAGGTGGCCAGCAGGGGCAGGGCGGCCAGGGGGATGTGGTCCTGACTGCTAGACAGACAGCTCTCATCATAGCTGTACGGGCTCAGGCTGATGCCGGGGAATTACAAAGGATAAAGGTTAACAGTAGTAGTGCTGAAGCTGTGGTATCAACATGGAGGTTCTGTGGCGTTCGTCTCTTACTTGGACACAAGAGAAAAGGCCTCAGCGCAGATGGCGGGACAGGGCACCAGGCGGATGGCAATGTGGCCCAGCGCGGCTGGATAGTGCACGCGCATCACTGCGTCAAAGGCTGTGCTGATGGTGTTGACGTCGCCCTGCTTACTGGTCTGGTCCCCTCCGCCCGTGTCCAGGATGTTGCCCCCATGAAGCACCAAGATCAGCACGTGGATCTTTGAAGGCTGCAGACACTGCTTTGAGGACAGCTCCTATTACCAGGGAAGAGAGGGAGAGAATGGACGTGAAGAGGAAAGGCAGGCTGAGACCTCAATGTCACCAAGACCAAGATCACTAAGATCTCTCAAAGACATGAAGCCACTTACGCATAGAACCAAGTTTGAGCTCGGCTGCTGCTGTATCATGACCACTTACAACGTGCTTACTTACTTCCTCACAAAACCACAACGAAGCGGTAACAAGGCTTTGTGGTTGCACACACCTGTTCATTTTATTGTGTTCGCTTCCTTCAGACATGAAACACAGGAAATATAAGTTTGATGACCACAATCTATCCAGCAATAGCGTGCCCTAAAGCTTTCCTGAGAAAACGACAGCACCGCTACAAGACACTGTGCCAAATACACTCCATCTGCCCACACTGCAAACATTTCAAACTTCAACCAAACACAACGACATGACAACCACATAAAAAAAAAAATGCAGACACATAAGAACATAAGAAGACCAGATTAATCACGTACAACGTAATGTGCAGTTTAACTATTATTATTTACAGATTTGTTGGCTCCAAAACTCACATTAATCACAAAGAGTCAGTAGACTCCACGGCACGACTACAGTTCGGAGGATAAATCACAAGGGACAGAGGGTCTGAGGAGTACAGGCGAGGTGGGATGGGGCAAGAGCAGGGCGGTTAGTGCTGGGCTTATTAAAGTCTCTGTGGGTCTATTCTTGCCCATGATGCAAAGGGGCAGGAAGTACTTACTGGCTGGTGCTTGGTTACGGTGATGGTGGGAATGGTAGCACTATCGGCTTGGTTGCTAAGACAACCACGCATCTGAACACAAGAGGACAGAGAGGGTGAACAACTGGATCGCTCTCTGACTGCAGTCACTGAAGACAACGCAGAGTATCCACTTTAACCCCTACTGGATTCTTTACTGACAGGCATTTATGTTCCCTTTTTAGCTCATACCTCCTGCATGCTCAATGTTGATATTTTGTCTGGATATAACCTCAGCCAGACTACTTGCATATGTCATGCCACTGGGAGTGGCTGCCATGGTGCTGTTGGTACACCAATGTTCAGTTGAAAATCCATACACCCTCACCTCATCTAGTCTCTCCTCGCTGGCTGCCCTTTCATAGTCCCCAGCCTTGAACAGGTCTCCTGAAGAAACATGCATAGACACACCGATGGTGAGAATTAGGGAAACACAGCAAATAGAAAGACATAGACACAAAAGCCATCTACTCGGTCTTTCCTACATCTCCCATAATTCAACAAAAAACACTCCATACCAGTGCTGTCTTCAGGGTCAGCTGCATCAATCTTGTCCATGAGGTCATTGGAGTTCCACTTGGCAATCACCTTGGGGAGCAACTCTTCATCACCTGACCAGTCCTCTGTGAGGAGAAGGGGTGTGCTTTACTAAATGGGCATATTATCAAGCATGCCACCTGTCAATGTGCCATTATATTCCATCAACAGTATTTATTTAGACGACCAGACACAGATCTGTCTCAAGCATTGTGACAAGTCTTAACATGGACATTTACATATTCAAAATTATATAAAAGGCTTCTATATACTAATGGAGTACTGTAAAATATATCACCTAATCTATGGCGTTATGTGGCCATGTGACCAAACATTTTATGACAGCAGGATAGAGCCCTACATTCCACTGTTGGGTTGCTTCTAAAGCTAAGCAGGGCCTATTAGTCCCTAAATGAGAGACCAATGCGCTGGAAGTGGTGTTGGAGGGCCAGTAGGGGGCACTCTTCCCTCTGGTCTAAAGATCAATCCCAATGCCTCTGAGCAGTGAAAGGGACCTCTGCCCTGTCTTCAGACGGAATGGTAAATGTGTGTCCTGACTCTGGATGGGCACTTAAGATCCCATGGCTAGGGGTGTAACGGTGTGAGATTTCCACGGTACGATAATCGTTACAGAAAATTTCGCGCTATTATGGTATCACAGTATAATAAAAAAGATATTTGTATGTATAAAATGTGTTTGTACACAAAGACATACACTATATGGCCAAAAGTATGTGGACACCCATACTAATTATTATGTTCAGATGTTTCAGACACACTTTTGCTCACAGGTAAATAAAATCCAGCACATAGTCATGAAATCTTAATAGACCAGCATTGGCAGTACAATGGGCTGTACTGAATACATCAGTGACTATTAATGTGGCACTGTCATTGGATTCAAACTTTGTAAAGCACCCTGCCACTGGACTCTGGAGCACTGGAAACGTGTCTCAATTTAGAGATTTTTTAAATTGCCTGAAGTTTATACTATTCTGTGTAAATCTAGCTGACTCTCTCTTAATTGAACTGATATTTACAATGGGAATGTTAATTACTATTCCAACTCAGGAACAACCCTGAATTTATACAAATGCAATTCCTTCAATGAAAAAATGGCCACGGTATGATAACCGTCTGTTATAAAACGGCAGTAAACTGTGGAACCGTGGAACCGTTACATCCACCAGCGGGCCATGCAGTGACGTTTGGGTATGCACTGGCATTTTGCCAGCAACACTAAAAATGCCTTCACAGGTCCGGTATAAGAAGTAATCCTCAAAATAAAAGGCCATCGCATGCAATTATCTCATGAAGCCTCTATGTGGTTTCATTAGAGCCGGAGATATTGCACATAAGTATTAGGCTTTTTTTTCCTCACTATTTTCCTACACGTTTGTTAAAACCCAGCGATATATCCGTTCCAAAAATTGTTGGTCTTGTGCAGGATGATGTCCTACATCATTGCAGAGTTGTTAGTTTGTCATTTTGACTTCCTACTTCCAGTATGTAATGTTTTTAGTAAAAATTTGATGTGCGATATCCAGCTTTAATGAACCCACATAGACAATCCACCACTTATTATTTGCAACCGAATCTCCTCTTTCTAACGGTACCTGAGATATTTGCGTGTGATGGACTTTTATTTTTAGGATTTTTCCTTATACCGGACCTGTGAAGTCACTTTTAGTGTTGCTGGCAGAATGCCAGTGCATACCCAACTGTCACTCCACCGCCTGCGACTGGTTACATCCCTACCCATGGCACTTATCATCCTCAGATTTCAATTGGCTCATTCATCCCCTCCCCTCCTCCCACTTTCCCCCAGGCCATTGCTTTAAATAATATGTATTACTCTGCATTTAATGCATCCTCACTACAAACAATTGTAGTTTTTCACCAAGCCACTGGGACAGTGAAATCCCACTAGTCATCCTGTAGTCTATGCATCCCTACTAGGTCTGCTTTATTAAAATGTCTCTTATTACCTTATCATCTCAGTGGTCCTAATGTACACAGATCAGAGACGCTCAGTCCTACTCAGCTGAACTGCGTAGAATAACATTTTAAAAGAGTATTTATCTGAGTCTGCTGAATCTAACCCATGATGAGCATTAACATGCTACAGTGTAGCGCAATTCAGTTCTCACAGGGGTCCGCATAGCTTAGTGGACTAAGTCGCTGCATTGCAGGTCAGTCTACATCATTATAGTCGGTGGTTCAAGCCGGACTGTGGGTTCTCCGGCTTTCCCTGGACCTCCAGAACGAGGCAGCGCAAATTGGCACTATGATTCAGATTATCTATACTGCCACGTCGCTCTCCAGCAACTACTTGGTGCAGATCAGGCGCCTGTAAATTCAATCCCGGAAGTATAGCTGGTGATTGTAATCATCCCGTGCATGATCCGACTAAAGGCTTCCGTGTTGGATGAGCAGTGTGAAAAGTTGCAGAGCTGCTGACAAGGCAGGGTCAGTGGGAATTGGGAGGGAAGAAAAATTAGCATATGACAGATGTGAAAAATGTTAGTTGTCACATTGTTTTACTCCATGACTACTGAAATGATAGTGTAAGCACTGTGACACTGGCAGTTAAATAAATGCTTAAACTACTTTGGAGTTCAAAATAATTGACACAAAAAGCTTTTTTTGCCTTCTTTTACCTCATACAAATCCCAAAATATCTGGTTTAGAGACAAGATGTCTCAATAATTAGTTCTGTATAACGCTACTATCTGACTGGATTCTGTGAATTTTATTTCAGACATGTATATATTTGACATTGCCATTATTTGACATTGCCATTATGGGGTATTGTTTGTAGAATTTTGAAGGAAATAATGAATTTCATCAGAATAACAACATGTGGAAAAAGTGAAGCGCTGTGAATACTTTCTGAATGCACTGTATATACAGGTCCTTCTCAAGAAATTAGCATATTGTGATAAAGTTAATTATTTTCCATAATGTAATGATAAAAATTAAACTTTCATATATTTTAGATTAATTGCAAACCAACAGAAATATTTCAGGTCATTTATTGTTTTAATACTGATGATTTTGGCATACAGCTCATGAAAACCCAAAATTCCTATCTCAATAAATTAGCATATCATGAAAAGGGTCTCTAAACGAGCTATTAACCTAATCATCGGAATCAACTAATTAACTATAAACACCTGCAAAAGATTCCTGAGGCTTTTAAAAACTCCCAGCCTGTTTCATTACTCAAAACCGCAATCATGGCTAAGACTGCCGACCTGACTGCTGTCCAGAAGGCCATCATTGACACCCTCAAGCAAGAGGGTAAGACACAGAAAGAAATTTCTGAACAAATAGGCTGTTCCCAGAGTGCTGTATCAAGGCACCTCAGTGGGAAGTCTGTGGGAAGGAAAAAGTGTGGCAAAAAACGCTGCACAACGACAAGAGGTGACCGGACCCTGAGG
>JACXGM010034769.1:0-11877 GCA_016801145.1 Umbra pygmaea | reverse complement strand
ACCTATGCCTGTTTTGGATTACTCTACCTATTGATATCCCTAAATGTACTTTAGCCATACCAGCTATTCCGTTCTGACATCTGCTTGTTTGGATAACTCTGCCTGAAGATATACCTACCTGTTCCTATGGAGTGTATTTCAGGTCAATAAATAACCTTGTGCTATTTGACATTTTGAGTAGTTATTACAGACATTACAGTGTGGTGTTTGTATTTCTGTTTGCGGGTCGGTTGGACCCACAACATTATTGTGTTATTAAAACAATACGGGCATAACAATTTTTGTAAAATACGCAACAGATGTTTGGTTTACAACAATTAATTTTAATTTTAATTTTTTAATTTAATTTAACCTTTATTTAACCAGGTAAGTTGACCAAGAACAATTTCTTATTTACAGCAACGACCTGGGAGCAATTAGGGTAAAGTGTCTTGCCCAAGGACACAACGACATTTGGCTCAGTCGGGAATCAAACTGGCAACCTTCTGACTACAAGTCTGACTCCCTACCCACTGAGCCATCTGCGCCCCTCAAAATTAAAATTAAAAGCCATATCAACAGCATATATGGTTAATATTTGCAATTTTCCTCTGCTAGATCACATTTATCAAGAGAAGTGCTATTTGTTTTTGTGATAAGATGTGATTTTGTGATAAAAAACAAACAAAAGCGAATGATAATCAAGACATGGTGGAATAAATCATGTTTATCATAGAAATATACAATTAACAAGGTCTTCATCATTATATAAGGTACATTTTACATTCAGTATTTTATGTAAATGATGAGCCCCATTGAACACACACTCATGACAGTCTAACACACCTCATGAGTGTTATGCCTGAAAACGCTCTATAGTGTGTCCAGTTGGACTGTTATGTTATGCACTGTAAGTGTTGGGTTACTGTGCCTTTAAGGCTTACAGCAGGGATTTACAGCTAGGGTCGTATATTGTATGAGAGAAGACAGGGCAGTAAGAGTTACATTAACAGAGCTACACGGTGTGGTTATTGAGTCCTAACTAAACCTAACATTTGGCGAACGAGGATGTCTGAACTTGTCTTACCACCACCGCCACCTTTCCTGCCTGTTCCCGGTGCTCCAGCTGGTCCTTGGGATCGCTGGCTGACATCGTTTGAGGACTATTTGCAAGCTCTGGGACACTCGGACCTAGCCGAGGCGAGGAAGTGCGCGCTCCTGCGTCATTGTCTCGGGCAGAAGGGACAGCGAATATTTGCAACGCTCACCTTATCGGATGATAAGTACGTCACAGCAACGGTCGCCTTGAAGGCTCACTTCAGCTCCGGAAGAAGCCGGCGGATGCTTTGTTTCGAGTTTCGTCAGAGGACCCAAAAGCCTGGTGAGACCATTGCCCATTATATATCAGCAATGCATGAGCTGGCCAGACTTTGTGATTTCGGGGCTTTGGAGGATGGACTTATAGTTGACCAGTTCATAGAGAAAACATAATGTAACCAACTGAGGGAGAGACTTTTACTAGAGCCAGACTCCATGACACTAGCGGATGTTTTAGTAATTGGTAAACAGTTGGAAACCGCCTTAATGGAGGCGCGCAAGTTCGGCCGTGCTGTGCACAAGCCTGTGATGTCATCAACACCGTGAGTTCAGCACACAGAGACTGCAGAGGCAGCTGACAGGGTGAGTGACAGTTTGGACAGAGAGTGGACAGGGGGCCCAGGGAGAGTAGGCACAAGAGCTGTAGCAATTGTTGCTCCCCTAAACATGCAACTAGAGATTAGTCATGCCCTGCCCAGGGAAAATGTTTTCCTAACTGCAACAAGTTTAATCATTTTGCATGCTGCTGTCGCTCCTCTCTTGCGTACAAGGATACTGCTGCTGTTCCCATTAACACTGTACAGACCTCACAGCCTTTGTTCAAGCTCTGCACTTGCCGTGTGGGCACAGCTCTCGTCCCACTCCTTGTGGACACAGGGGCTAAAGTGTCAATCCTGAATAAATGCACGTATGACCGCTTCTTCGGTCATGTGCCTCTGGAAGCAGCGGCTAAACCCCTGTTAGGCTACGGCCATTCCCCTATCTCCACTCTGGGTGTGGCCCGCCTTCCCGTTAGATATGATCAACAATACGTGCCTGCCACCAAGTTTTGTATCACCCGGAAGGGAGCTAACATTATGGGCCTTGACCTGTTCCTTGCTCTGGGTTTTACTGTGAGTGATGCTAGGGGCCTGCATGTCCTGCAGGTCATTGCCTCCTGGCCTGACCGCTACCCACAACTGTTCAACGGGCTGGGCCGCATGACAGGATTCATACACCAACCTGCTGTTGATCTGTCAGTCCGCCCTGTTATCCAGCCCCTACGGCGCATTCCCCTGGCTCTACGTGACGCGGCAGAGGCCGAACTGCATCGCCTGGTGGAGGAGGACGTCATAGAGCCCGTTAATGCCTCACCGTGGGTGTCTAACCTGGTGACTGCGACTCTGTGTCGACCTCACAGATGTAAACAAAGCCATCATCCCTGATAAGTACCCCCTACCTACGGCTGAGGAGCTCACTAGCCATTTCCACAGCTCCACGGTTTTCAGTAAGATGGACTTACGTAACAGCTACCTGCAGGCCCCTTTGGCATCGGCGAGCATGGACCTTACAGCGTTTGTCACACACGTGGGGGTTTTCAGGTTTAAACGCAGGGCTTTTGGACTCTCATCAGCCCCAAGCTGTTTTCAGAAGATAATGTCACTCATACTGGCTGGTATCCAGGGTGTCTCCATCTACCTGGATGACGTGGTGGTGCACGCGCCCTCCATTGCACTGCACGACGACTGCCTGGAGCAGGTCTTTCAGCGTTTCAAATAGCATGGGGTCACACAAAACCCTGAGAAAAGCATGTTTGGAGTTGAGGAGGTTGAGTTCCTGGGTTTCAGGCTCTCGAAGGAGGGCATCGCCCCAATTGTGTCCCACACTGAGGCCATTCTGTCCCTGCCGGACCCGCAGGTGTCTTCCTTTCTGGGGATGGCCACCTACTACCTCAGGTTCATGCCACACTACTCTAACTCAACGGCTCCGCTGCGCCGGTTACTTAGGAAGGACGCTACGTGGGACTGGAACCCAGCCTGCCAAGAAGCCGTGCGCGTTATCAAACAACAGCTCACGTCCCCACCCACTCTGACTCATTTCAGCTTGACCGCGCCCACCATGGTCACCTGTGACGCCTCCGGGGTGGCACAAGGCACTGTGCTCTCCCAGACCCAACAGAGGGTGGAACGCCCGGTGGCTTTCGCCTCACAGGCACTTACTCCGGCAGAGCAGAAGTATTCAGTGGGGGAGAGGGAGGCCCTGGCCTGCCTGTGGGCATGCGAACGCTGGCATGTCTACCTATATGGGAGGCCTTTCACCATTCGCACAGACCACCAAGCGCTGACGGCACTGCTGGCGACCAAAGGATCGGGGCACAGGCCCATGAGACTCCTGAGGTGGGCTGACAGGCTGAACCAGTACAACTTCAGTCTGGAGTTTATGCCTGGGCGGGCCAACACGGTGGCCGACCTCTTGTCTAGAGCTGTGTCGGTGACAAAGGAGATGGGAGGGGTGACCTCAGACACTGAGAGTGACTAAGGCTGGGTCCAGAACCTGCACCGACCCCTTAGTTCAGTAGTCACTCTGGCGGAGCTGCAGCAGGCCTCAGCTGCTGATGAGGCCCTCACAACCCTCCGTACTTACGTCCAGGATGGCTGGCCTGCAAAAGTATATGACAGGCTGCTTCCCTATTACCGCTTCCGCAATGAGCTCTCCTGCTGGGGGGGCGATGTGCCTAGCCCGTCGCCACCGTACGGTTGTTCCAGAGATTCTCAGGTCCAGAGTGCTGCACATTGCGCATGAGGGGCACCTGGGGGTGGTCAAGGTGAAGCAGCCGTGACACGGTGTGGTGGCCCCACATAGACTCTGATGTTGAGGAGCTGGTACGCAACTGCGCCTGCTGCCTCCTGAGTGGAAAAACGGGTCAGCCTGCCACAGCTCCTCTGACTCCGACCCCTTGGCCTTCCTCTCGCTGGGAACATATTCAGGTCGATCTCTGCGGGGAACTTAACGGGGCACCTGCTTACGCTCGCTACCTGCTGGTTGTGCACGATCTTCACTCAAAGTGGCCAGAATTTTTTCTGCTGTAATCCATCACTACACACTCCATCATTGACCACCTGGACAACCTGTTTGGGCGCTGGGGCCTCCCCAGGGTCGTCACAACAGATAATGGGCCCCGATTTGTGTCGGAGTTCACAGAGTTTCTCGCGACCCAGTCCATCAAGCACATTAGGACAGCAGTGTATCACCCGGAGAGTAATGCGGGGGTGGAAAGATTGAACAAATCTCTGATAAATGGAATCCAAGCCTGTCTGGAGGAAGGGAAAACCTTCAGCGACGAACTCAACGCAACTCTCCTGACCATCCGGGCATCCAAGCATTCCACAACAGGGGTGTCACCTGCGTTGCTCATGATTTGGCGTGAACTAAAGCAACCACTGGACCACTTGAGAGCTGAGCCTGCTCCTGCACGGGGGAGCCAAGGGCTCCAGAAAGCCAGAGCTCAGGTGAAGGTTTTGCAGGCTCGGATGAAAGAGAGGTTTAAAGACACGCACAGAGTGCAGACCCCCTCACTTTCTCCAGGGGATTGGGTCAGAATTAAACACCTCCACTGCCGAAATAAGCTGCAGTCATACTGGTCAGAGCCCCTGCGGGTGTCTAAACCGTTGGGGCCAGCCACTTACAGACTGGAGAATGGGATTTGTTGGCACTCAAACCGCCTGCATAGAGTCGCAGCCCCCACAGCACCTGCATCACCTCTGTTCCCAGCAGCGGCTCTGGTTTGGCAGCCCAGGCCACAAGCTATCTTGGTGGGGGGTGGGTCACCAGCACTGCCTGAGGCAGCTTCATGGCCCGCATGCCCTCAGAGAATAAGGGTCCAACCCGTCTGGCATTGGGACTATGTGACATGATGATAGTGACACTGGGGAATGTGGGCTGGGGGTTTTGTTTCAGTTCCTGGAGGGTGGGGAGAAAATGTTATGTCTGAAAACGCTCTATAGTGTGTCCGGTTGGACTGTTATGTTATGCACTGTAAGTGCTGGGTTACTGTGCCTTTAAGGCTTACTGCAGGGATTTATGGCTAGGGTCTTAAAATGAATGATAGAAGACAGAACAGTAAAAGTTACATTAACGGAGCTACACGGTGTGGTTATTGAGTCCTAACTAAACATAACAATGAGGGAGTTGTCCTGTGTTTGTTGTAAATGTATTTCTTGCATTTGATGCATGTGTACTGTGTCTTGTTGGTCCTGGGCTGGCTGGTCTTGAAGTGGCTGCTGACTGGCTGTTATTGGGGCTCGCTGCTGACAGGCTGGCTCCTGACTGGTTGGTCATGTGGCTGGCTTCTAATTGGCTGGCCCTGGCTGTTGATGGACAGGTCCTGGGGCTGGCTGTTGATGGACTGGTCCTTGGGCTGGCTGTTGACTGGCTGGTCCTGGGGCTGGTCCGGTTGGCTGCTGACTAGCTGTTCATAGGACTGACTTTTGACAAGCTGTTGTCAGAGCCTGATCTGAATGCCTACCTTTTTTTACTGACCCACAGAACTGTCTCCAAGAACTGCGTCACAGTTCACCCACATTCTGAACGCTGATTCGCTCCACATTCCACTCTATAGTTACTGTTGCTACGGCAGACTCCGGAAGAAGGGAGACAGTTAGGGTAATGTGCTGAGATGTTTGAAGCTAGCAATATGATACTAATTACTTTTTTGACATCATTGATGATTCTCTGTATAATTAAAGCTAAAATAAAAACACAGATGGTAAAGATTTTCTAATCTTTTTTACTGTACTATAAACATAATGCGTACACATTAATTATGTTAAATTATAGTCTAAATTAGTTTATATTAATTTACCAGAACATATTTATGGAGCTAAAACAGTCTCAATAAAGATAAATGCACACATTACATTAACATATGCACACGTAGGATTCATACATGCACACGCATGATTCATACATGTACACACATGATTCATAAATACACACACAGGATACACAAATGCGCACAAAATTCACAAATGCACACACAAAATTTAAAAAGCACAGAAGATTCACAAATGCACACAAAATTCACAAATGCACACAAAATTCATAAAAGCACACACATTTCAGAAAGGCAAACAAAATTTACAAATGCACACAAGATTCAGAAATGCACAGGTCACGATTCAGAAATGTATTTCTGATGCACACACAAATATATCTTGATTTACAAACTGCTTGCGGTCTGTGAACAACACTGCATTTGTGTGTGAATTTTGAGACTCCCCTGACGTGACTCGACACACTAATGCGTTTTTTTAAACAGGGAATGATCTGCAACCAATCAGATATCTCCCTTGTTTTAGCCAATCACATGAACACACCCTACGTGAGGGATTGTTTACTTATAAGCCAATCACATGAACGCGTTCACACAGCACCGGGAGCCGGGAGTGTTTAAATTAGATTTACATTACCGATGAAAGGACAACTGTTTTTTCTGCCTCTGTCAAGCATTTTCTGCTCAAATTTCAGCAATGAAAGACATTACATTTCATTAGACATTTTAATATTTAAGTTGATTCACTTATGTGAAGACTAATTAAAGTGTGTCTGCAGTACCCAAACATAACGATTGAAGATAACAGCCAGGCTTTTTCAGAAGTGCATTATGCTAATTTAGCGTTTGTCTCTGACTATGTATGCATATTATCTTATAAAGTTGACTTAAATCAGCACTTAACTTCAATAGTGGTCAAGTAGATATAAATGTTAAGGTATAAAACAGGGTTGGCTCGCTAGCTAAATTACACCTGCAGGCGCTTGTGCTTATGACATTCTCATTCCTAAAAACTTTTGAGCACATTTTCGATTCGCCATAGATTTTCGTTAAAATGCCAATATTTGAAATCTACACAGCTGATTTCTCGCATCAAATGTTCTCAAAAGTGAATTTAGTGATGAAATAGCGTAAGAAATTGTAGAAACACAACTTTCTGTATCGACCTGTGTAGTTAATCTTCCTCCATTAAGGGGCGGTGACGAAATTAACAGTGAAGTTCCCGGATGTGCCGGTAGTACGTATGGTCGAGCCACGTCAGGGGAGTCTCAAAATTCACTCACAAATGCATTGACATTCACACACCGCAAGCAGTTTGTAAATCAAGATATATTTGTGTGTGCATCAGAAATACATTTCTGAATCGTGACCTGTGCATTTCTGAATCTTGTGTGCATTTGTAAATTTAGTTTGCCTTTCTGAATTGTGTGTGCATTTATGAATTTAGTGTGCATTTGTGAATTTTGTGTGCATTTGTGAATCTTCTGTGCTTTTTAAATTTGGTGTGTGCATTTGTGAATTTTTGTGCGCATTTGTGTATCCTGTGTGTGTATTTATGAATCATGTGTGTTAGGGGTGCAACGGATCAAAAAACTCACGGATCGGATCGTTCCTCTGATCAGAGTCACGGATCTGATAATTTTTCGGATCAGCAAAATAAATTATTTTTAAATAATTGGAATTTGGATTAGTTGTTTTCATTTCCAATGGTTATGATGAGCAATATGAGAGAGAAATGTGGTTAATATTGATCGTTGTTTAGGTACATTAAATCACGTTAAACCTTTTCCTCGCCATAGGAGCCAATGAAGAAGAAAACTTTAACATAAGATTACTTCTATAATCGTTGATTTCGGTTTAGTTATTTTGACAGGCTTAAGTGTTTATAACAAGATATGGCCATGAGAAATTTGGTGATGATTGACCATTGTTTAGGTACATTAAAACCACGTTAAGGTTTTTCACATTAATCGTTTTAGTATGTCCCGAATGCGATGTCGTAACGTGGCTCAAACACTTTCAGCATGTTTAAAGTCCTCCTTTTGCACAACCGAATATGGCCTCATGTCTGCACCTATAAACACACCGACAGCGTTTGTGATGGCTTTAGCCCGGTCTGATTAATTGCTTAAATGCCACGGTGATAAGCGGTTGTTTTGCAGCTTTCGTTTTCACTCCTGTCAGTGAAACACCGGGGTGATATCGCTTCAAATGCGTGGCCATGCTTGATGTGTTTCCACTGTCATATCGCTTTCTTGTGGCACAGTGCCTACACACTGTCACGGTTTTATCCACTAACCTCTTTCCTTCATCATTATATTTAACAGGGAAACCAATATGCTCCCATACAGGGGATTTAAATGACACAAGGCATTCAAGCTCCTCTGTTCCTCCGCTCGCCATGACCATGCTGTGAGCAGACTGAACATGCGCACAACTTTTTTTTTTTCAGAAATCAATCCGCGGATCACGGTGTGTGCCGAACCGAAGATATTGATCCGAACGGATCACGGATCAATGACGATCCACTGCACCACTAATGTGTGTGCATGTATGAATCATGCGTGTGCATGTATGAATCCTTCGTGTGCATATGTGAATGTAGTGTATGCATTTATCTTTATTGAGACTATTTTAGCTCCATAGATATTTTTGTGTCTCGTTAGCTAGCTATCTCTAAGATTACTAGGGCTGTAACGATACACCAAACTTACGATTCGGTTCGTATCACGATTTTTGTTCCACGATTCGATACAAACCTCGGTTCTTTTTTTGGGGGGTGAGAGAAAAAATGACATTTTTAGTAAATAACATTTAAAAAACCTGTATAAACTGACCAAAGAACAATATTAACTATGCAAATTATTAACAATATACCTAAGTAAAATAAATTAATAGCCAAAGCTATAACACTTGTTGTCTTTGTAACAAAATACTGTTGAAAGACCAACGGAACTAAACTCCATTGTGGAGATGATTCGGGCATGTTGAAAATCCTTCTTCAATCAAGTAAATTAAATGGCTTCTGTTTCACACTTGCGACCAGCAGTTCAAACTAATTACAAGTAACTCCACAAAGACTGGCCCAAGTAAAAAAAAGTATATTTAAATGTACTTGAAATGTATTTTATTTATCCTAAATATACTTCCAATATATTATTTTGGTATGTATATTTTGAAAGTATACTTCAAATATACTTAAATATATTAAATACATACTTATGGTTAAACATAAGTATACTAGAAGTATAATACTGGAGTATAATTTAAATATTTTTTTTTACTTGGGATGTCCAGTCGGTAGAAAGAATTGTTCAAAAGTAATACATGGCTCCACACTGTCTGCACTAAAGAAACAGAACGAGAATGTGGAGATTAACTGCTCAATGAGTGGGTCGTTATTTTCATTGCTTTGAGTTACTGAGAGATGCACAATTTAATACTGATCACAAGAAATATGTTTCAGTAAACAAAGCTGCAAGGACACAAATAAAATATCATAAACAAGACTCACAAATAGACAAAGCTTATAAGGTAACTAACGAACAAAGTAGCTACGTTGCTGTGAGGTAAACTCATGGAGCTGCCGCAATCACCTGCTATTACTATAATCTGCCAGCAGTTGCTAACTAAATGCTGCTCAGAGAAAGCGCTTATGGCTTCTTTCGCCAAAATACAATTGAACAAAAATAGCATGAATGTCACATTTCTTTGAGACCTTAGAAAACAAGATTTCAGACATTTTTAGACGTTAAATTCTTGAAAACGAAATTAAGATTATTTAAGTCTTTTTAATGATCTGGGGACACGTTTTTCAACTAGCTCAACTTTTGCATGTAGGCGTCACATGATTGGAAAGGTAGTCAGATGACAAGTAATATGAGGATGCTTACAGGTAAAATTAAATAATCCTCAACTAGTTTTGGGGTTTAGGTCTACATATTTTATAATGTTCACTTCAAATAATACTAATAGTAATTTAAAGATGTGGTTGCATTTGATCTGGACAGGAAAGATAGCTCTGAGAGATGCAAGGGGTGTGTTGCGATTCTGCCTTCTCAGACCGCGACACAGGTTTGTGGATCTGAGTGTCGCGATTTCGGTTTCATATCCCATATTTTTACAGCCCTAAAGATTACTAACTAACTACATATTTGAATCGTATAGCACTAGCTTCAAACATTATACTTTGCACGATTTGTCTCCCTCTTTCTTCCATGAATGACACGCATTGGTTGCCTGTGGAGCAAAGCAGCGAATCAGCATTCAGAATGCGTGTCTGTGACGCAGTTTGTGGGGACAGAAATATGTCAGTCAAATTGGGTAGGCACTCAGATTGGGCTCTGACACCAGTCCTGGGGCTGGCGGTTGACTGGCTGGTCCTGGCTGTCTGATGATCAATCTCATCTTACTGTCAGTCTCCAATTTGACAGAGATGTCATCCTCATGTTCAGAACATTCATTTTTTCCAAAGCGGAATATGTTCCTTCCACATTAGCTTTGCTGTCTTCAAATTTCTAGGGCCCTTTAAAGAGATAAATTTTTGCCATACTGATCAAGTGTGGTAAGGAGCCAGATACACAAATCTATTTATTTCTTGTGTTCTGAATTTTCAGCTGGGCGGAGAGATTTAAATATTTTGAAATAAAATTGTGCAGTTCATGCAAAATGTGTGTAGTTTCACAAATTTTACAGGGTAGAGAGTGTGGGAAGAGTGCGTGAGCAGACAGGTTCTCATGACTGAAATGTAGTAATGCTTTAACATCTGTTTGTGTGTGTATATACTCACACTAAAAGAGAATAGAGCAAGAAAAGCAGGGCAGGACCAGATAGTTTCTCTGTGCAGAGTGTGTGGGGGGGTGGGGAGTACACTCTAAGGGTTGGATCTAAGGGTTCCAGGTTAAACTATGAACAGGTAAAGAACAGAGGCGTCACTGGCGGTGGGGCCGGCGCGTTCGCATAACAACACCACACAATGCTGGCAACACGAACGCCCCAGTTCTCTCTTCAGAACAATAGCGCTTGTTTGAATTAAGTGCAATAACCATTGTGAAGTCACTAAAAAGCTAGTGAAAGCAATGGTTCTTTAAAGGGTAAAGCGTTTCCTGACCTATTAAATCATGATTAAATTTCCATGTTACCTCTGACATTGTTGTCTGTGGTGGTACAGTGGTCTTTTATTCCAGAGGCCTGGGTTCAATACCACATGCAACATATATGAAAAAAAGGTTTAAGTTTGAATTTCATCTTCATTTGCAAACATTGTAGAAAGTGTATATTTCCTTTGTGTAGTTAGGTGATTTCGCATTACAAGTTTAGAATGTCAGGCCTACAATATCTCTTGATTGATTAGTTAAGCAACTATTGGCTGTACAGATGTCTCTCATCAAATTTTGAGGCAATCGTATTGCGTCAAAACACGATACATTAAGTGAACATGTAATGGACTATTACAAACAGATACTGGTGCTAGACCGCTATACTCTGTAAACTCAGCCAGTTACTTGATCTGATCACCAGTGTTGGGGACAGACTATCACAATTCAAGTAATTAGTCACTAGTTACATTTATAAAGAGAACATTTGTTACATTTACATTATATTTTCCCCTTTTCTGTTTTAGAACACTTAAGTTAATAATTTATTATTCATTGTTGTTTATTAATCCATATTTCATTAGTGCGCCTCCACGCCAATCAAAAAATTAAAAGATTATTGAAAGAGTATTGAAAAAATCTGAAAGAGACGTCAGGTTTTGAAGAGAAGCTCGTCAAAAATCATTTTTAAGTTATTACTGTAACGATTCCCAGTTCCCCTTCCCTGGACACTGCCACTTCCCTATTCCATCCCGCTCAGAACTACAATTCCCATTCATCAGTTCTACTTCCTGTGGACTACAGCTTCCCTAGTCATACCTCCAAAGAACTACAGTTCCCATACCCGGACTCAATTATCATGATTCACCACACCTGCTCACTCCATTTTGTATA
>JACXGM010034768.1:0-11878 GCA_016801145.1 Umbra pygmaea | reverse complement strand
AGCATGTTTAAAGTCCTCATTTTGCACAACCGAATATGGCCTCATGTCTGCACCTATAAACACACCGATAGTGATGGCTTTAGCCCGGTCTGATTAATTGCTTAAATGCCACGGTGATAAGCGTTTTTTTGCAGCTTTCGTTTTCACTCCTGTCAGTGAAACACCGGGGTGATGTCGCTTCAAATGCGTGGCCATGCTTAATGTGTTTCCACTGTCATATCGCTTTCTTGTGCCACAGTGCCTACACACTGTCACGGTTTTATCCACTAACCTCTTTCCTTCATTATATTTAACAAGGAAGCCAAAATTCTCCCATACAGGGGATTTAAATGACGCGGGACGTCCAAGCTCCTCCGTTTCTCCGCTCGCCATGACCATGCTGTGAGCGAACTGAACATGCGCAAAACGTTTTTATTTCAGTAATCAATCCGCGGATCACGTGTGTCCCGAACCGAAGATATTGATCCGAACGGATCACGGATCAATGACGATCCGTTGCACCACTAAAAGATATCCATAAAAAGTGTAATTTAAAGTTTGACACTTTTGACACTTTAAATGTCTCCCACCTGGGAGACACACCAAACATGTGGAAGAAGGTGCTCTGGTCAGATAAAAACCAAAATCGAACTTTTTGACAACAATGCAAAACGTTATGTTTGGCGTAAAAGCAACACAGCTCATCACCCTGAACACAACATCCCCACTGTCAAACATGGTGGTGGTGGCAGCATCATGGTTTGGGCCTGCTTTTCTTCAGCAGGGACAAGGAAGATGGCTAAAATTGATGGGAAGATGGATGGAGCCAAATACAGGACCATTCTGGAAGAAAACCTGATAGAGTCTGCAAAAGACCTGAGACTAGGACGGAGATTTGTGTTCCAAAAAGACAATGATCCAAAACATAAAGCAAAATCTACAATGGAATGGTTCACAAATAAACATATCCCATATATAATATATATATAAAAAATGGCCAAGTCAAAGTCCAGACCTGAATCCAATCGAGAATCTGTGGAAAGAACTGAAAACTGCTGTTCACAAACGCTCTCCATCCAACCTCACTGAGCTAGAGCTGATTTTCAAGAAGGAATGGGCAAAAATATCAGTCTCTCGATGTGCAAAACTGATAGAGACATACCCCAAGCGACGTACAGCTGTAATCGCAGCAAAAGGTGGCGCTACAAAGAATTAACTTAATAATTTTGCACGCCCAATTTTTCAGTTTTTTATTTGTTAAAAAAGTTTGAAATATCCAATAAATTTTGTTCCACTTCATGATTGTGTCCCACTTGTTGTTGATTCTTCACAAAAAATTACCGTTCATATATTTATGTTTGAAACCTGAAATGTGGCAAAAGGTTGAAAAGTTCAAGGGGGCCGAATACTTTCGCAGGCACTGTGTAATGTTGTTTTCAATAAACAAAACATTTGCACAAACCAAGCCGATCCACTTTTCCATGTTGATAAGAGCATTAAAATTAGAAAAACATAATGGGATAAAAAGAAATCAAGGGACATTTAGAACAGTGCGTTTAATTGCGCGTTAAATATGCCATTCATGCGATTAATCGCGATTAAATATTTTAATTGTTTGACAGCACTAATTATTACCAAAGCAAAGGGTACAGGTAACGATAGTGATACAGTGAATCAGGAATAAAATAAATAACAAAATAAGACAGTAACGACAATAATACAGGTCCTTCTCAAAAAATTAGTTTAGTTAAAAATTTAACTTTCATATATTTTAGATTCATTGCACACCAACTGAAATATTTCAGGTCATTTATTGTTTTAAAACTGAGGATTTTGGCATACAGTCATGAAAACCCCAAATCTCAAAGAATTAGCATATCATGAAAAGGGTCTCTAAACGAGCTATTAACCTAATCATCTGAATCAACTAAATAACTCTAAACACCTGCAAAAGATTCCTGAGGCTTTTAAAAACTCCCAGCCTGTTTCATTACTCAAAACCGCAATCATGGGTAAGACTGCCGACCTGACTGCTGTCCAGAAGGCCATCATTAACACCCTCAAGTAAGAGGGTAAGACACAGAAAGAAATTTCTGAACAAATAGGCTGTTCCCAGAGTGCTGTATCAAGGCACCTCAGTGGGAAGTCGGTGGGAAGGAAAAAGTGTGGCAAAAAACGCTGTACAACGACAAGAGGTGACCGGACCCTGAGGAAGATTGTGGAGAAGGACCGATTCCAGACCTTGGATGACCTGCGGAAGCAGTGGACTGAGTCTGGAGTACAAACATCCAGAGCCACCGTGCACAGGCGTGTGCAGAAAATGGGCTACAGGTGCCACATTCCCCAGGTCAAGACACTTTTGAACCAGAAACAGCGGCAGAAGTGCCTGACCTGGGCTACAGAGAAACAAAACAACAACAAATTTTGCATGTCATTCGGAAATCAAGGTGCCAGAGTCTGGAGGAAGACTGAGGAGAAGGAAATGCCAAAATGCCTGAAGTCCAGTGTCAAGTAACCGCAGTCAGTAATGGTCTGGGGTGCCATGTCAGCTGCTGGTGTTGGTCCACTGTGTTTTATCAAGGGCAGGGTCAATGCAGCTAGCTATCAGGAGATTTTGGAGCATTTCATGCTTCCTTGTGCTGAAAAGCTTCATGGAGATGAAGATTTCATTTTTCAGCACGACCTCACAGTGCCAAAACCACTGGTAAATGGTTTACTGACCATGGTATTACTGTGCTCAATTGCCCTGCCAACTCTCCTGACCTGAACCACATAGAGAATCTGTGGGATATTGTGAAGAGGAAGTTGAGAGACGCAAGACCCAACACTCTGGATGAGCTTAAGGCCGCCATCGAAGCATCCTGGGCCTCCATCACACCTCAGCAGTGCCACAGGCTGATTGCCTCCATGCCACGCTGGATTGAAGCAGTCATTTCTGCAAAAGGGTTCCCGACCAAGTATTGAGTGCATAACTGAACATAATTATTTGAAGGTTGACTTTTTCTTTTTTTCTTTTTGTATTACAAACACTTCTTTTATTGGTCAGATGAAATATGCTAATTCTTTGAGATAGGAATTTTGGGTTTTCATGAGCTGTATGCCAAAATCATCAGTATTAAAACAATAAATGACCTGAAATATTTCAGTTGGTGTGCAATGAATCTAAAATATATGAAAGTTTAATTTGTATCAACTTCATCACAATATGCACATTTCTTGAGAAGGACCTGTACATTTAATATTATTGGACATTGTACGCAAAATTAAACCAAAAAATCAACATACAAGATATTTACATTATGGGTGCAAACATTTCTCTTTTGTTGTGACAAGCCAGGGTATACTGTAGTCAACTCCAAGTCAGTTTCTGTATTTTCCCCTAAGAGAATGCACAATTTCTCTTCATTAGGCATTAAAAGAAAAGAGGAAATTATTTCCTTAAAGGGGCTATATGTAAAATGGACAGCCAGTGTTATAAAATGGGTACTACAGTTCAAATTCAAAATACCTGAGTTGTATCCCTCCGCCCCCTCCTCCCCAGAATCGAAACTAACGTGACAAACAAGATCAGCGCAATCATCACAAGCGAACCGTGTTTTATTACGTCTATGGTCATGGAACCGTTTAGAAACATGCAGAGTTTTTTTTAGGTTGTGTAGAATCTCTATGATCTCGTTCGTTTGCTGCTTCCATGAGTGTAGCGCGCTGGGTTTGCGTTTTTTACAGGTATGCCTGGCAATCCGTTTGTGCTGTCAAAATGGGCAGTTGATAACAACACACAGGCCAAAACATAAACATAACTTCCGTCACGGAACGTACTTTTCCAAAAGAAAAAATACTGACAATAGCATTGTTTTCAGAAAATATAGTATTTCAGTTTAACATGTTTCCTTAATATCTGATGAGGCATTGGCGTCATTTTTGGATTTATTACAGTACATGTATTACATATAGCACCTGTAAATTGCCAGAAATATATAGCTCTAATTAAGTTATATTTAGTGCAGTAAAGTAGGAAGTGCTGTTAGTTTTCCAACTCTCCTGATCCACAGTGTTTACAGAATCTTTCTTCCCTGACAATCCATATGTTTTTGTGCCGTACAGTTTCGATAGCCAGACTATGATCACTGAGTCTATTCTATGTTTGCTTCATGCTTCTTTACTTGCACAGTCACTTTGCCCTGCATAGACTGCCGTGTCACTCATGCCTGTTTTGTCCAAAATGTTGCACCCTGTCCATTACTTGATGATTTGAATATGATGAAAGGAAAACACTGTTTTCTGTTTGAGCAGCCATATACTGTAGTCCGCTTTTTCTCATAGTAGTCTAGTGCTTTGTTGTTTGTCCTTTGATGCTGCTTTGATGCAGATATACAGCATGGTATATTTAAAATATTGTTTTTAAAATTAATTGCAAAATGTTCTTGACAGACTTATCAATGTTGCTATGATGACAGTGACATATTTTTCAGTTAATAACTTTCTTTTTAGCATTGTTTGTTGATAAAGACCCGTACTGTACATTCATTACAATGCATCCAGAGCTGCTGCTACAGTAATAGTGAACTAAACAACTGATCAGTGTACTTTGCTAGAGGAAATATGTTGAAAACATCAACAAAAAATATATAATATAAAGTACTTACCGTCCACTTCATTAGGTACACCTATTCAAATGCACATTCATGCAAATATCTAATCAGCCAATCAAGTGGCAACAAGTCAATGCATTTAGGAATGTAGATATTGTCAAGGTAATCAGATTAAGTTCAAACCAAGCTTCAGAATGGGGATGAAAGTAAATTTAAGTGACTTTGAACATGGAAAGGTTGTTGGTACCAGACAGAATGGATGTGTATTTCAGATATTGCTGATCTACTGAGATTTTACAGAGAATGGTCCAAAAAAGAGAAAATATCCAGTGAGTGTAATTTCCCTGGGCAAAAATGCCTTTTTGATTTCAGAGGTCAAGGGAAAATGCCAGTATGCTTTGAGCTGAAAGAAAGGCAGTAACGCAAATCACCATTCCTTACAACAAAGATATGCAGAAGAGCATCTCTGAATGCACAACACATTGAACCTTGAAACAGATGGGCTACAGCAGCTGAAGATCACAAACAGGTGGGACATTAATGGACCATTTGCCCTTTTCAGTTTTAAAATTAAAAGATATTTTGCCATCCTTACATAATTTCTATGGTTTCTATGGAAAACTGAAAAAAGTTATCTTAAATAATTGTATTGTAAAGATATATCAAGTTTATAATGGTAAATAATACATTTGATTGATTTGATTGACATTTGATTGGCGCACCACCTTCTGGACTCTACTCTATAGCCGTTTTCTCTGGGTAGATCATCTTTACGCATGAATGGGGGATTAGGTAAAGATCCACACTGGTTGGTATGTAGTAATCAAGGTGGCTATAGATCCCCAGTGTTCCAGAAGGTTGGTGTGCATCATTGTAGATTATAAAACGGGTCCGGTGATATCTGCAATTTGATTGGCTAAAATTGCATTCCAAGCCTATGACAATTCCCTGATATCCGCAATGTAGAATGTTGCCTTTTCACTGAAGTGCTTAGTATGTAATCAAAAAGTATCACTACGCCCCCCTGAGGAGCTGAACAAAATAAAAAACATGGCGGACAATTCCTCTCGCTTCAAATGTCAACTTCCAACTTCCAAATAAGACCATCTAAAAAATAAAAATGATTTTAACATTCACTTACCACAAAAAGATTGTCACTGATGTAGACATGCTAACCACCCACAGGTTTTAAGTAATCTAATCTTTTTTGTAATAAAGTGTGTTTTCGTGACGAAGCGATAGCTAGATAGTGGCTGTCATGTCAATACCGGTCAATACACCGGTTGCTGGCTCGTTAGCCTGTCTGACCTACCACTCCCATTACACACACTGAGTTTTTCCCATATCACGGGTTGGGTTGTTTATTCATCTAACCCTAGATGCCTTTCTTCATATTTTAAAATATCAAGAAATAGCCTTCAGTTGACATCTTTATTATGAAAAAAGAGGAATTACGATAGACTACCCGTTCTACCGGCGAAATTAAGAAATTAAGGTACTTCTCTATGAAAACGGTTATTTGAATAAGACTTACAAAATGCCTGAAATTATTGTTCTGCCTATGTTTTATATATATTTTCTGTAAATAGCTTACAATTGTTTTCCTACACGTTGTTAGCAAAATACATTATCTCTATCCCTCCGTTGTTGAAATCATATTAATAACACATTTTATGTGTGCTATTACATTATTTGTAAAAATAGTTCAAATTAAATTATTTGCATTTTTCTGATGACAAACGCTATTATGTTCAAGTGCAATGTGACAGAAATGAATCCTGCAATTTGACAGCGGACGACTGTGTCAAGTGAACAGTTTATAGGTTAAAAGATTTACGGATAAACACTGACGTTTTGTGCAAACCTTATAGTGGATGTCGCAATGAGTAAAAGTTTCCAAGGTAATGTACAGAAAGGTGTTTAAACCACATATGCAAACAAAAACATAATCAAACATTTTATTAACTAGTAGAAATTAGTTTTCGCATTTACCTATAGCTATTCACATGCTTAAATAATTAATTTAGGCTTTTTTACGATTACGGCGATTGGTGCTGATTTTTTCCCAAACTATGCCAATCTATTCAGGGGGCACTGGAAGATATATTTATGATGTTTAAAAAAATCGATATCACCATCAGGTTGTTCTTTGGAAAAGATGATATCCTATCGAATGGAACAGATATTACCCTCGCAGTTTTTCTCTCTTACCTCATAAAATCGAATTTAAAATTGACAGCTAAGAGAAATCAAATTTTTAGATTTGACCATTTATAAATATGTTGATATTTTGGAAACTACCATCTACATCAAGCCGAAGAATATAACACTTTTATGCACAGACAGTTAATAATCCTTGACACCTCATAAATTATAGGCTACCAGATGGTCAAATACTTAAGACTACAACGTAACTGCAGTACAGCAGTTAGTAAAATACTTTAGTATTTGTACTATCTAATAACCGGGAACGAATACTAATTAATAGTTTTATTAATTATAGCCTGTTAATGACAGCACCTGCATAATACATGGAAGTCTGTTTTTATAACGTTTCGTTCAGATGTCCAGAAACAAAATTCCAAGGAATGCGCTTGCAATGCAAAACTGCACAGATGTTGGCTTGACTGCGTTAACTATAGTGTTGTCAGTACAGTAGCTAGCAGGCTGATTGATGTTGACAGTAAGGTCTGTATCACCTAAACATTTGAATAGCATAAAAAATGCATCACTAAAGCAAACTGGCTAACGAATGCAATTTAAATGAAATTAAACTGTACATAAGTGTTCAGACCTTGTTATAAACAATCTAAATGCTACACTGCTGAGGTGTGCGGTTATTCCCTGGCAACGCACAGTCTGTCGTGTGTTAATGCTTACTTAATGTCCCTATTGCTGTGTTGCACATGGATGGCCTGACTCTTGGTCAAGGGACACACACACACAACTATCTCATGATTGCTGATCTACATCTAATCAAACAACTCTGAAAAGAGCTGAAACTTGCACCCATCAAACCTGAGAACTAGAGCTGTTTGAAGAAAAGTGGGCCAGTAGAGAAGTGTACTGTAGCTACTAGCGCTTGATTACAGTTATTGTCTCCTAAGGCTGTGCGACGAAATATTAGATTAAGGGTCCTAATACTTTCATCCATGCCATTTCATTTTGTTCTATTCAATGTTAAATAAAAAATGGTGGATACCAAATACTTTAGTCAATTTCAACAGCGAAATGTTGTTGAATGTGGAACTTTTGGCCATGTCTGGATATAGACCTCATCCAAGGCAGCAGGACCAGACGAAACAGGGGGACATATTTTATCAATGTTAGAGGCAGGTAATGTGGTCCCCCACAATAATAAGAACAACTTGCTAAAAAGATACTGTGTCCCCCTCAATATCAAAATTGCTCCTATGCCATTGACCTCAACCCCAATTAACACATTTGTGATGAATTGAAATGGCGTGCCAGACCTTCTTGTCCAACATCAGTGCCTGACCTCAGAAACCCTCTTTTGACTTTTCAAATTCCCACAGACACATTCTAAAATGTTGTGGAAAGCCTTCCCAGAAGAGTGGAGGCTGTTAAATTGCCAAAGGCAGGGGGCAAATCCATAATAACACCCATGGTTTTGGGATGGGATGGTCAGGTGTCAACATATTTATGGCTATATAGTGTATGTCTTGGATTACCAGTCACTAATGTGGGACATCCACATTTGGAAGGTTAAACACCACATCGGATGCAGTGTCATGGTAAGTTGCAGGAGTTTGATGGCTCAAGTGATACATTTTTTTATTGGTGGAAAAATATGTTTTGGAATATTAGATTGTATTAATTAGACAATCGACTAGTGTGGACTTCACTGGAAAACAGGAAGTAAACACAGGTATGTACACTGGCTGATTTGTTTGATTTGCTGTGTTCACTATAAGAAATCACTGCACATGGCTATATGCACTAGTAATGACATTTCAAACATGTTTAGAGGCTAAAAGCACGTTTTTAAATGTGTAACGGTCTGTAAACTGGAGCAGGGGGATAACACGGTTTTGGCAATACAGATTTGTTTGAGTTATTCTCGCTATTGATATCCCTCCAGATATCCAAACAACAGAGCTACATTTTGAAATTGCCCGGAATTCTCCTTTAATGTTTGCAGAGAACAGGCTGTTGTCGCAGTGGTTTTCAACCCTCCCCTCAAGGAACCCCCCGTATATTTCATCTATTCCTGAGCTTAGCACACCTGATTAAAGAGCTGCTAATAAACAAGCTCTTGATTAGTGTAACCATTCAGTGAGCTAGGTCTGTGGCTACAGCTAAACTGTGAAATGTCCCAAGGAGAGTGTTGAAAACCACTAGGGTCACGCCAAGGTACTTTGTACTCTGGAAGGGAGACAGTGAAGTTGTCAGCCATGACGCAATGATTTTCTAGACTAGACATGCCTTCTCCAGAAGGAAAGAGTAGCTCCATTTAGTTGATGTTGAGCTTGAGGTGGGCCGCCATTCTAGCTGACATGTCAATCATGTTGCCACCTGAGTGTAAGAAAGAAGGGAGGAGAAAAATAGTGTGTCATCCACACAGCAAATTTACAGTAAGTGAGAGTTTTTAGTATTTAAGAGACCTGTATCCTATCATTGATAATGCGATGGAAAGGGAAAGGTCATTTAGAAACACTTTGAATTATTGACATATGATACATTTCAAATGGTATGACCCACCTCCTAGAATAATTTTAATTAATAAATGTTATTCTCTGTTTGTCTGAAATTCAAACCTCTAAACCCACTCCCATTTTTCTTCCTGTTGAATACATTTTGACTGATCTCTGGGGCGCAGATGGCTCAGTGGGTAGGGAGTCAGATTTGTAGTCAGAAGGTTGCCAGTTCGATTCCCGAATGAGCCAAATGTCGTTGTGTCCTTGGGCAAGACACTTTACCCTAATCGCTCCCAGGTCGTTGCTGTAAATAAGAAACTGTTCTTAGTCAACTTACCTGGTTAAATAAAGGATAAATTAAAATTAAAATTAAATTAAATCTTCCTGTCGGCTGTGCTGTGCTCTGGGGACGTGACTTTGAATCTCATTGGTGGGTGGGCACCAGGAGTTGCCAGTAAGACCTAATTTGCTGTTTATACAGAGGGTGTCAAACAAAGTCTCATCCTGACCTCCATTGTGGGGATGCAGGGAGGTCTGCGTAATAGATTTCTCTGGTCTATCTTTTTCTGCCTGTTCTCACCGCTCCCCATTTTCTCGCCCCCCGACCCCACACACAATCTCTCCTCTTCCCTGTCCTTTGTGTGAAAACAAATGTGCTGAAATCATAAAGTATTATGAAATTAAAATTCTTTCATTATAGTGTTTAGAAATGCACCCATCCAACAATGAATGCCTTTGACAGGTTTATAATTAATGCTATTAAATATAACTGACTGTATACTCTGGAACAGGGCATATTATTTATTTTCACTAAAAGCTCATTAAGGCTTTTTTCAACAGCTCTCGCTCGCTGACTTTCATATAGTGTGCATATTTCATTATCTCATATTATTATGCACATTTGTAAAGGTTATTAGCAGCGTTCTATGGATATTCATTAATTCATGCATGCCGTTATATGATAGTGTATCAATCTCTCATTGGACTGTAACAATAAAAGGGGCTTTGAAACTTGGGAATGTAACTTATTTTGAAAGTAAGTGATATTATATGATAACCTAACTATCTAATAGAAATGCATTTCTAATCATTTTTTTTAATTTTTTTTATCAATTCTTTTCCCCTCCCAATGGGTCAAGTCAAATTCCCGCTTACCTTGCTTTATCAGCAACTCCTAAGCAGATAGTGGATTATCGAGAGCGTTAACATGCTTACTCCAAGCAGGTGCGTTCTGCTTAGTAACACTCTCCTTGTTCAACATGAAAGCCGAAGTCGCATATAGGCAGATGGACTACACTTTCGCCAATTACACTTCTGCGATTGAACTTACAGGCACCAGAATTGAATAAGAGGAGTCCTTGGAGAGCGACATATACATGGCAAGGTCAGGGCCAGCTCTGGCAATTTTGGCAACCCAGCCACACACACACTCCAGACCCACCTAATATCTTACCTTGGCATTATCTTTCAACAAAACATTACATACCCCCCTGCTGTGGGGGTGGAGGTGTAAGAGATGGCTCTGTGCGACATGACTCTGCTGCAACTCATAGGTAGAAGTGGAGTTTGTAGAAGTGGGTTTTAATGATGTCCATTCCATGTATTTTAATAGGCCAACTGAAGAGTTATAAAACAGATGTAAGTTAGAGTGGTATCTATACTATGGTATAGCATTAGTGTCACATCTGCCTTGAGTGGGCAGGCGTGGCCATTGGACTGAGAGATGGACTAATTTGTATAAACTTGTATATTTCTGTTTATAGTGTATTTGCCTTCCGTTTTCATCCATACATAGGATCTGTCATCATTTGTGACTGCGTTTACTTGGACTAGCCATGGTCTTAATTGCAATTTTGCCTGCTGAGTAACTAACAGTTAACCTAGCAACCCCAACTACCACCAGTCTGGTACACAGGGGCGTTTCTGGCCAATCTGGTACCCTAGGCGAGATCTCAAAATAAGTGCCCCAACCTAAAAAAAAAAAAAAAATTCCAGGGCCAGGGAAATTAACATCCTATATTTTTACTATTATAAACACAAGGTAAATACAAGTGCGTTAGCATTTGCTAAGAATGTATACAATGAAGGAGACTCAAAATATTAACATTATTTAATGAATAAATAAATTCAAGTTATAAACACAATATTTACTAAATTGCTATTAAATATTCTTTAATATATTCTAGTCATTCATTCATGAATCTAAGGCCTGTTCAGATCAATGATCTGCAACATAATTCCTGCTGTTCTAAAACTACAATAGTGCTTGTGACTTGGTGATTAGGTACTGTAGATCTCCAGGGTCCAGCCAATAGATGATGTCTCGGGTCAATGTTAAGACCTTCCCCAACCAAAAGCCCTGGGTTAACGGTAATGTCCTTGCCAAGCTTGCAGCACGGTCCTCTGCCTATAACTCTGGGGACCTGAAGGCTCTGAGGAGGGCCAGATATGACCTACGGAAGGCCATCAGAGATGCTAAAAGAGGCTATAGGGACAAATTGGAGTCCAACTACAACAGCTCAGACCCAAGGCGCATGTGGTGTGGACTGCGGCAGATAACGGAGTACAAAGGGAGAAATAGCTGTGATGCCAACCCCCCCGCCTCGCTCCCCGACGAGCTCAACACCTTCTTTGCACGGTTTGAGGTGG
>JACXGM010034767.1:0-11857 GCA_016801145.1 Umbra pygmaea | reverse complement strand
ATATGATGGGTGGACTGTGACCATAGTCTTTATGTAGCATCAATACAGTTTGGTGTTCTTGCGAACGAACACCGTGAAGCCGCCTGGAGATGAAAGCTGGCGTCATCGGGTGGAAACGGGATCATCAAACGCAGTGACATGGGATCCAGCACAGCAGCGGGCCAGGCACGGGAAGGGGACATCAAACGCAGTGACATGGAATCCAGCACAGCAGCGGGCCAGGCACGGGAAGAGGACAGGAAGGAGTCATCAGGCCACTTGGTCCTGTCGCATGTTCCTAGGGTCCTCTTAGGATGAACATGACATCAGGAACATTAGAGTGGGCATACCTTGGGTCTAGTACCTTGACACAGCTCTGACCCCAAAATGAATATATATAACACAGGATTAGTATGGTGTTCCTAATAATCCTTTAGGTGAGTGTATATATATATATATATATATATATATATATATATATATATATATATATATATATATATATATATATTCCTACACCTCTTACCTGCCTGACATGGTCTAAACCTGTCATTCCGACCTAACTGCTACAATATACAAGGGTGACAGCCACTCACATCTAACCTGATGTGAATATAACAAAGGTTATCTATGGGTGAGAGAAAGACCCAGGGTGTCTTACCTTGCCCTTCTTGAGGGGAAAAAAACAAACAGGTAGGATACTCAAGGTGCTTGTTCAGAGCAATACAAATTACTTACAGGTAAGATTAGAAAGGACATCCAAAAATACAGAACTGCATTAACAAGGGCTATTTGACTAGTCAAAAACAGAACTACGAGTCTTCTACAAAAATGCCGTTTCACAAAATGTCTAATGTTATCTACACAAAGATCTCTTACACAAGGTTCTCAACATATCAGTACTATAGCTTTTAAACACACATCAAACAGTTTTGCCAAAATTGCACCCCTTACAAAACGTACTAACAACTGTTCTTGAAGTTGACCAAACACAAAAGGCAAGAAATATGTCATCATAATCACACTATGTTAAACACACAATAGTTCCCCCAAATCTCTCCTTAAAGTACTACAAAAAGTATCTTTATGTGTGAGCTGCTGCAGGTTCTCAATCAGCCAATCCACCAATGAGAGAGAGAGAGAGAGAGAGAGAGAGAGAGAGAGAGAGAGAGAGAGAGAGAGAGGGAGAGAGGGAGAGAGGGAGAGAGGGAGAGAGGGAGAGAGGGGGAGAGGGAGAGGGAGAGACTGCCATAGAGTGGTAGAGAACCAACAAATGCAACCATACAAAAACATGTATTGATGTTAAAAAGATATATGGACGTAACAAATGACTAACTAAAATCAATAAATTATATAAGTTTAGCCATATTCATAATTTAGCCCCAGCTGATATAAATTGAAATTGATTAGCTAATTGCTTGAATACATTTCCTAATAATTCTGTGAATTATTGTAAACTATGACGACATGAAACTAAACCAGGAGGAGATGTACTGGTGATAAAGTTGGAAAAGGAGCTTCTGGTCTACCGGCATCATGTCCAGCAGGTAACCACCAATCTATCTGTAAAAAGCATTGTTTTCAGTGAGGGAGAGATCCGGATGTCAGATAGGACCCAATTCTGTTTACAGGTGTGCTGTAAGGCTAAAATAAGAAGTTCATTGTGTTGTATTATCTACCTCTCCTCACCCATCTCTAAAGAATCTATGACCACATGAAGATTGGATAATCATGGTTGAAGAAATTATCTCACCAGTTTGGTAACACACCAGGTAAAACACTTAGCTAGCTAGCCATTGTAACTAGTGATGGGCAAACGAACTGTCATTGCTATTCTTCTGGTAGCAGGATATAATACTGGGAGCACTAACTCAGAGTTTCTTTTTCCAAATAAAAGCCACATTGAAATTGAACACGTTGCATTCTAACAATGGCCTTTATTTTGAAAAAGATTCTGAGTGCTGCCAGCATATTTAGCTGCTAGAAGAACGGCAATGAAGGTTTTTTTGCCCATCACTAATTGTAATTATCACTCTCCAAAGTAGGGCTGGTTGATAAAACAATAACAATATGTCTTGCGATAGAGACATAATCAATATCAATAAAATTGTGTTCGATAAAACTTTAGATAATTTCCTTTTCTTCGTCGAAAGGAACCAGAGGTTGCGAAGCAATTTTGGTTGCATGAACAAAGGCACTCGCTCTCTGTTAACCTAGCAACATAGCGAGTGACACGCTAACAGCCAATCATTTAAAAGTATCAAGTTTGGTTGCGCAATATTGTTGTCTCGTAAGTCGTGTTGGATTCTTCAGTAACTGAAACTGAAACTGATAAGTTGAAAATTAGTTTTGCAGCGAGCTAGGAAATTGTTGATAAAACGGGAAAAGTCAGCTCGCCAGTATTTTGTTCCTGCTCCTTATTCTAAATAGGTCATAAAACTGATCAATAATTATCGATATCGACCGATATGAAACACTTATAACATGATAGAGTTTTCAGCCATATTTCCCAGCCTTACTCCAAAGTCTCCAAAGCCCTATTGACACACCCACGTACCTATGCAAAGTCGAGCCTCATCATCACCACACTTATAAAGACCTGGGTTGCTCAGGTGTTTGTTGTGCTGGATTGTCTCATTATTACATGTAGTGTTCATCATGTTTTTATGTGGGAATTGTTCTGTTCTGCCTCATATTGTCAGTAAAGTTCTATTATTCACCTGCACTTGTTTGCTGCTTCTTTCCTCATTGTACCCACCTGACAACTTGCTGTTGGACAAAGTTCAAAAAATATTAACTACACCATTTTTTCTGTAGGTCTTTACATTTATTTATTTTTTCTTTTGCTCATGCCCTTTCATGCATCATAATTGTTTCATTATGTCCCATTAAGAGTTCCATACAAATTGATATAATCAGGTGGTAACTGGTGGCACAATGAAAACGCTGACTGAAGCTGCTCTGCCTCACTATGCGCTCTTCTTTGCTTTCTGCTCTGTCAGGCTCAATTAACATAATCCCCACTACTGTCCTTAAGTCTGATACAAGTCAGCAGGCAACAGGTGCTTGAGAAGGGTTTGATCTTTTACACTGGCCATGCTCTGAGCGGTGCTTTCCTCCCGCACACACATACAGTACACACACTCCTCTCTTATTTTCACACACGCTATACAGCCTTCTCATTCCCACTCTCAGTACAATCCGACAAACAGGATAACCTTGCAAATAGTTGTTTAATTTGCGGAGATCCCTCCTTAACCAGCCAGGATAACTAGTTTTGTGGATCAGTTTGTGAACTAGTTTTGCCTGGATTACAGTATGACATATCTGTCTGTTGATGTCAGGGTGCCAGAGGGAGAGCAAGGAAGCTCATCTCTTTAGACTGTTTTCCCCCTCCTTGGAGAGCGTAGGCAGGGTAGAGAAAGCTGGGCTGACGGAGTGTGTGGAGTCTGGCCTTTTGTGGAGTGGAGGAACGTAAGGAGAACATTGGATTGGGACACCCATATTAACCAGACCTTTCTTGGCATACGGACTTAATAGATCTTTACAGCCAGGAGCATGGGGGCGTCTTATTCAAAGAAAGTAAGTGGGCTCCTTCTTCTAGGATGGGCTGGTATTGCTGTTGAACACTTCTAATTTGTCAAACTCTACCCTAAAAAAATATAAAAATTTGGGTGGGAGGGTTAAACACTTGTGGAAAAATACTCTTCTCAAACTGCACCACCTTTGAAAGCTTTTTCATGTGAATCTGTTTTTAGAAAGAGGAGTGACCTAATGATCTAAAAATACATCTAGTGTAGCGTGAGTTGCTAATTTTATTAAGATTTGCCCGCATACAAACGCACAATCAAAGACCATTTACACCAATTTAATATAGTATACGGTATGTTTCTGTGTTCATAAAGCAATTCCCACATTTGTTTAAAAATATTATAGCAATGTTCTTGTGTGGGTTGCTTTAAAATGAAATATTGGTTCAGAATTTCTACTTAGAATTTCAAACGGATACAAAAGGTAGTCATGTTGTGGAACAATGCTACATAAGCATTAGGTACATGCATAGACAACTCATCCACTGCTTTAACCAGGAGCCTCACTTATATATACATATTTACATATTATATATACATATACTGTATAGTATTTGGTAAATATTTGCTTTATGAAGTGAAACACACCACTTTGAGGGTGTGGAATAGGTTATATCAACACTCTTCCCAAAATTACAGTTGACAGCTGGGTTTTGCAGTGTAATAATTTTACTAGGTCAAATTAGAAAATGTTTGTGCCAAGCAATCTGTCCATAGATCAGTCATTTGGTGCTAGAGAAAAAATAAGTGTTAACACTTGATCCGCCAAGCGCAGCAGCCATTTGTATTTTGAGGTAGTAATTAAAATAAGTCTGTGATTTTTAAAGCTACACATAGTGTCATCTTTTACTTTTCCTGAATATGTGTATTTTACATGGTTCCATTGTCAGAATCCTAAAATCTCTAACAGAAACATTTTTTTTGACACTATTATCTGTTTGTTTGTTTTTTTCCCCTAATTCCTACCTAAACCGCCAAAGTTGCCAGTCATTTAGCTGTTGGTACCCAATTGTGGTACCCAGGCCATAATCACAGTAGTGTGAATGACATGTGTGACACCTGAGCGCGATTCATTTGAATTTGAATGAATTTAGCAACAGGGATTTAGAGGTGTAAGGTTGATGAAGAACAGGGTGATTAAAAGTTTACAGCTCACAAGCTTTGTTATGATTAATTTATCAACAAGGATAAAGATTTGTAATGTTGATGACGAACAGAATGATTACATTAGAACAATAGTGACACATTTCAGATATAGCCTACCACAAATATTGTGCAACACGTGATCTGGTGTTGAAAACCTACTTCAGAGCCTAATAAATTAACATAAATACAACAACATATGTTCTTTGATATGTTTTTAAATTCCAATGTCATATCAGACCTCCAACATACCAAAAAATGTAATGGATCTATATATATTATCAAAATGACATTTATCACTGAGATGAATAAGATTACGTCTGTGAGTGGGTATGGCAAAGCTCAACACGAACAAATTAAATCAGACTTCAAAATCCCAAATCTGCCTCCCTTGAGTGCAAAACATGTGAAAGCACTATTTTGTTGAGACTTTACATTTTCTGTTACAATGGAAACACATTTTTTTTACAAAATGAAAAATCTGTGATTAATATTATTGGATTGATGTGCCAGGCCACATCCACTAAACTTTTTATTGGAACTTATGTGTCCATAATGCAAATTAATTCTTGTGAAGAGCCAATTATGAAATGCCCAATTCACAATTGTGACACTTTGAAACATTTACACAGCATTTTGAAGATCAAGATATTTGTCCACCAAAACCATTCTACTTCATATCACACTGCCCTAGTAACTCCCCTCGATAAGAAACCAACACTTGTCCCCTCAGACATAAATACACAGGCTAACTCTCTCTCCTCTATTCTCACTGGCCTTGAGGAAAGGCATTTGTGACCAAACCCCTGCATTTTATCCACAATGTCAAGGACCGCCTGGTGCTTAAAATTCCCCTTTTCTCCCATGTCACCCCACTCTTAATTCACTGGCTTCCAGTTGAAGCTTGCAAACATTTCAGGTCCATAGGTGCTTGCCTAAGAAGTAGATCGCATAGCTACCCCTCATTAACTTCAGCCGTTGCTCGAACCCTACATCCCTTCCCAGGCTCTTTGTTCTGCCGCTGGATTCCTGACCATCCTTCCAATACAAAAACCCTTCTAATTACTTGTAGCCCAATCGTGCAACTACCTTATTTTTGAGGTTAAGATATAGTAGCAGATAATCTGCCCACTTTTTTTACCAAAACTAAACTCCACAAAATGTCAAAAGCTTATTGGTCAAATATGTACTATTGTCCTAACATTTTATTGACAAAAAATGTGTTAGAACACATTCATCTGGAAGATGAGTTCATTCAGAATCAGCTATGTATAGCAGGTCGACTGACTCAATTTCCTTCTTATACATTCCCGTAGCGTTACAGTGTATTTCCCTGTTGAAGCCTGGCGTCCATGGACTTCAATGGGGCTAGTTTCGAAGCACTGAAAAAAACTGTTCAAAGCAGCCCCATTGAAGCACTGAAAAAAACTGTGGACCATGGACTTCAATGGGGCTGCTTTGAACAGTTTTTTCAGTGCTTCAAAACTAGATGGTCATTGGATAAATGCTGCAGTTATGTCCCGCCCATGAACGCTCAGCATCTCTGGGTGTGAATGGAGGAGTGGGCTGGCCTGGACTCCAGGCTTCTGTGTGATGATTGGAGGGTCTATCAAAAGACTGCATCTCCTTTTGATTGACAGCGATTTAGTACTATAAAACGTCACCAAAGCAATTCGAGCTCAGTCCCATCACTGATTTTGCAAGTGTAGTTGAAAAACAATTTCTTGGTATTTGCTTGGCGAAATTGCTAGACAATTTTTCATCATAGATTTCATAAAACTATACACCACATTCATTGTTTCAGTTTATCCTAATTCCCACATTAGTTATGGCCATCACTTTGATTCAGGGAGACTGAGGTCTGAACTTCAAGTCCTGTATTCAGATCAGCACTTGCAGGGTAACAGGGGAAATCTGTGTGATTATTTGGTGTTCCTTAAAGACATGGGGCCCTATTTTAACAATCTGAAATGCAAGTATCAAACGCGAAACGCAAGTGAAATTGTGGGCGGGTCCCGGGCGCTGATGCTATTATGCTGGTGGGATAAATGACACTTGCGCCCGACGCAAATCTAAAATGGGTAGGTCTGAAGTAGCTACATTATTCATAGGTGTGGTTTGGGCGTAACGTGCAATAAACCAATCAGAGCGTCATTTCACATTCCCTTTAAGAGCAGGCGTGCTTGTTCCATGGCGGATTTAAATTATAACGGCAGATTGCTATTGATTTTGTTTTTACAAAATGTAAATACAGAAGTGTCACAAAGACATACTTTCCGATGTTTTGGGCTCTCTCACTGAATCACGAGTTTATGAATGCATAGGGATATTTTTGCAATGTAGGCCAACATTTGACCGAGATTACTTTGCTTATCTCACTTTTCTGTCAAATAAGCTATCCTCTCCAGTTCTGCTGCTGGGGCATTTGGGTTAAGTGGCATTTCAACATCATGTCTCCTTAAATCCTCTAGTATTTCTTCATTTATGTCATCAACACATCTATGATTAATGTAAATGTTGTGTAAAACACAACAAGCGACAAAGAATGCTGCAACCTTTTGAGTACTGATAGGCCTCCTGTCCTATCCAAACACCTTAAGTGCATTTTCAGTATGCCAAATGTTTGTTCAATTTGGCTGTGTGTGATTTCGATTAAAAAACATTTCATGCACTGTTGCTGGCATCATAAATGGTGTCATCAGCCATGTCTTTAACGGATAGCCATTGTCCCTTTCACAGCCACCCATTCAAGTGGGGATTCCCCTCAAAGATGGCATCAATAGCAGTTTGCCAGCATAAATGAGTCGTGGCTTGAGCCAGGGTAATTCGCAAAGAAATGGTTGATTTTACTATTGGCATCGCAAATTACTTGTAAGTTGACGGAATGGGTTCCCTTGCAGTTGATGTAAATCAGTGTGAATAATTCATTCTGAATAATTTGGGTAAATGTGTAGTCTAGATGTATGCCTATTTTTCACATGTTCGGACACCGCAATGATTTTCCTCGTGTGGTAATATTTTTTCTTGTAATTATGTATGGTTTGCAATAATGGGAACTGCTGCGTCTGTGTAGATGAGAAGATCAAAGTGTATGCGCGTTGTGCACACACTATGGCCAAGCATGCACCTTTCAAAATGGCATCTGAATAACACACCATTGACTTTTAACTAGGTTTTTCCTGGACTGTGGCGGAATTGTTTTTGCTAACTGCAAAATAGCACCAGGGAATGTTTGCGCGGGAACACTCCTCTTCTTTTTGCTGAACCGCCCACGGGAGTGAAAGTTCATTCCCTAATTTACCAACATGCGTCTGTGGAGGGAAAAGTCCCTTGTGCGTCAGGTGCAAAATAGGAATGATAAATGCATCAGTGTAAAAAGTTAATTAAGCTGGGTGCAAGATAAGGCCCATGGAGTTGGACAGTGCAATGATTCAGCTTTACTAACTGTTCTCATTTGTGGCAACAATTGGAGCTACAACTGCAGATGATTTGCAGGTGATCTCAGAGGATTTCAGAGAGGCTAGTGAAAGAGCATCAGTTTGCTTCCACAACAAGAAGAACACAGAATCAAAATGGCAGTCATGGGTGGGGTTGCTAGGAAGAAGACTCCTGTCACAAAAAGAAAACAACTGCCTGTCTGAACTTTGTGAAAGACCATGAAAATTTGGATGGTGGTTTGGTTATTTTTTACCACTGAGGCTTCGATCTAACAACATATTATCCTGAGATAATAGCAAGAGATTTTCAAGCATCCCTGTATATACTCTACATTGCGTTAAAAAAGTATTTTGCCAGCCTGATTTCCTGCAGTTTTGCATATTTCATACACAGAATGTTATCAAGTCTTCAATCAAAAGCTGAAAATAAATAGAAATAATCCTGTGTAAAAACAAAACTGGGATTTTTCATATAAAGACCCAATGCCCCCATCGGAAAAAGTAATTGACCTCTTAGACTATGTAACTGGTCACACCACCTTTCAACTTCAACCAAGGGCTTCATGCAGTAATTCATCTCTCACATTTCCAGGAAATGTTGTCCCAGCCCTCGAGCAAAAAATGTAGCAAGTTAAAGACACTTGAGGTTCTTCATGCATGAATTGCCTAATTTCAATTCTAGTTCAGCCATTCAGATGTAGACTTGCATATGTTTTTTATGCTTGTCATGCTGCACAGCTTACAGACTGATGGCATTTCCCTGTAGAATTGTCTAATACAAAATATAATTTATTCCATGATGGCAAGTTAGCCAACCCTGAAGCAGAAAAGCATACCCAAACCTTACACTGCCACCACAATGTTTGCCAATTGATATTAGGTTCTGAATGTGGAATGCAGTGTTTTGTTTTGCTAGACATAACCAGGGTTATGTAGTCCAAAAAGTTTCCACTTTTGACTGAACTTTGTTTCACAACTGCATCGACGCTTCCAGGATCTTCCAGGCGCTTTATGGCAAACTCGAGATTAGCATTACAGATTTCATCCAGCTGGTAAATCGGTCCCTATATCAGTCCAGGTGAATTAAAGGAAGGCGCGGTTCATTATTGTATTGTTACCGGGACTGTCGAGTATGGTGAGTTTGCTGACGTCCAGAGTGTATTTATTTGTATGTTGTGAAAAGAGTGCAGGGTTATTAGAGGCTCTATGCGTACGCTCTTTATATATATTTATTGACCGCATCCACGCCGCATTAGAGCATGTATATCTAAATTTGTATATATACCGTTGTGCTGCTCACAACTGATGTTCACCTGCAGCCACGTATTCGTTCGTACTCTGCCTGGACTGACTACTCCAGTAAACTACTATTTCACTCATATACCTGCCTGAAACTTCCTCCCTCTCTCCACACTACACCTGCACACCATGACACCTACTAAATGCCATTTACACGACTACCATACTCACGTATGCGCTGCAGATTGAATGCATAGGAACGAATGGGAGTAGTCTTAGCATTTAAAATGAGATAGCAAGTCTATTTTTTCACACATCTACATGCAAATCTGCTCGTATGAGCATATAACAGACTCCGTGTGTGCCCTGTATATATTTATGAAAAACCTACTTATTTATGATTGGAAAATGGCATGTGAAGCCAATGTATTATAATATTTATTCATTTACATACAGTAGGCATGTATACATGCTTGGAATATCAACACCTACAGTAAATTAATGGTATAATAATTAGGGTTTTATGAATTTGTTTACTTGCATGAGTTGTACTTGCATTTATCTACTTAAAGTAGGCAAGGCAACAAAAGATATGTGTCAATCAGGCTCGATATTAACACACACAGCTGGAGAGCCAATTAGCCAATAAATATGCTGTTTCCTAGACAATTAGAGGAAAGCTAACTGCAACCAACCTACAGGGGTCAGGATATCAAAGCTAGGTTCGTAGGAGTTAAGGGGAGACAATAGACCGCAAATGAATGGACAGAAACACCAGGTTTAAATGGTAGTGTATCAAGATATTTTTTGTAACAAAATACCAAAACCTGAATTAATATGTACAAAATCTCTCAATAATTCAAATACAAATAAAATAAAATGAAAGAGGACTCATATATATTCTGTATATTTTGAGTAAGTCAGGTACATGTAGTTATGATCAGTTGATCAAGTTGTTTGTCATGTCAAGTTCAATGTGTCTGTTTCGGTGTGATCCTACCACACAGCAGAAATCAATGGGCTCAAATCCCACAGATGAGACTCCTTTCTTAAAGCTACACTGTGTATTTCTTTGAGTTGATTCTTAGCAAAAACCCCTTTGTTCTTTCACAAATATGTGCTCATTCATGTGTAATTACTTCCACCTAATAATCAAAGTATTTTCATAAGTGTAGAATCTTCCATTCACAATATATACAATGGTGCCGCTCGAAATGCGGCAGCCATGTTACGCCTCCATCTTTAAAATACATTAGCCAAAGAGGGACATACCTGGAAATTCAAGTTCGGCCATTCGCGCTTTTACACAAGTGGCACCGTGACGAATGCCAGGGGGAGATTACTCACGAGATTACTCACGACTGCCGGGAAATTTCAAAGTCTGTTGAAGATGTAAGATCATGCCTGTTCTCAAAGACATGTAATAGTAGCGCTGGCTCAAGCTGTAAAGTAGGCAAGAACAGTCGCCTGGCAACACAAACTGGGATTTTTCGTTTCAAAATAATAGAGCTTGTGGTTCATTGAAATAATCATTGTTTATTCATTGCATAGGCAGTGTCCATGTTCATGTTTTCCTAAAAATAGTATTCTGTTTGAATAAAACAGACTCTAGCGAATGTTTGTCAAATGTAATCTTGTTTTCACATGAGACACTGACAATATATTCAATCAAATTGTGTGTAAAACATATTTGTTACTTTTATTAATAAAACATGTTAAATTATTATTTTTGCTATCACATGTTCTTATTGTTTCTGTACACACAATACAATTGCATTTGTTTGTAATTCACGGGCTGTGTAGTGAATGAACAATGATTATTGCAATGAATCAAAATGAGCGCTATTGTTTTGAAAGAAAAAACGAATATCCAGGTTCACGTTGCTGGTATAATAATGCGAGGGGTTGCTTGTCATATACATTTTCACCAGTAGATGGGAGCAGATCTTACACAATGCAGCTTTAAGCACTGGTTTCACAGAACCTCTGGGTGGCACGCCATCAGTTGAAGATTCAACTGAACTCATTCAATTGGTTCTCAAATAAACCCAAGGTCTTTATAAGACTTGACCATTAATTACAAAACAGTATAATAATCTACAACACAATAATAACAATAGAATAAACTACATTGTGTGATAATATCTTTTTTTCTTTGACAAAAATTTATAAAAATAGCATCTTAAAGCAAATCCTGAAACCATGTCTACTGTAGCTACTACAATTTATATGGAAGTTCCACGTGGAAATAGTTATCTCTTACATCGTTTTCCAACCATAAATTATAGTTAACAATTTATACAGATTAAATAAATCTCACCACTAATACTCCTAATAACACTACCTCCACCACTATTACTCTGAATAACACCACCTCCACCACTATTACTCCTAGTAACACCACCTCAACATCTACATCTAGTAACACCACCTCCACCACTACTACTCCTAATAACACCACCTCCACCA
>JACXGM010034766.1:0-11879 GCA_016801145.1 Umbra pygmaea | reverse complement strand
AGATCATTCACTTTTCAAAAAAATGCATTTGTGTGTCGAGCCACGTCAGGGGAGTCTCAAAATTCACTCACAAATGCAGTGACGTTCACAGACCGCAAGCAGTGTGTAAATCAAGATATATTTGTGTGTGCATCAGAAATACATTTCTGAATCGTGTCCTGTGCATTTATAAATCTTGTGTGCATTTGTAAATTTTGTTAGCTTTTCGAATTGTGTGTGCATTTATGAATTTTGTGTGCATTTGTGAATTTTGTATGCATTTGTGAATTTTCTGTGCTTTTAAATTTCTGTGTGTGCATGTGTGAATTTTCTGTGCATTTGTGTATCCTGTGTGTGTATTTATGAATCATGTGTGTGCATGTATGAATCATGTGTGTGCATGTATGAATCCTGTTTGTGCATATGTGAATGTATTGTGTGCATTTATCTTTATTGAGACTGTTTTAGCTCCATAGGGCAATAATAATAAATAAATAAATAAATAAAAAAAAATAAAAAAAAGTGGGATTGGAAATGATGCACAATATAGAACAATGACAACCATGTTGTCAAATACTGAAGCTGACCTTTCCCCAAAAAAAAAAAAATAGTGGTTACACTACTGGGGTGGGGCAGATAAAATAAGCGATCAATGGCTGCAACAAAATTCTTGAGATGGCAAGTTGTGAACAAAGAGTGACTGCAAAAGACCTGCAGTAAGAATTGGTGGCAACAGGCACTGATTTCAGTGAGCACAGTAAGGCGCATACTAATCGCAGAAGGTTTCCATGCCAGAGCTTCAAGATGTACACCAATACTGACCCGAAAGCAAAGGATATTATATAAAGAACCCACAGAGGTTTTGGGGTTCTCTTCTGTGGAGCAATGAAAGCAAACGGGAACTTTTCGGCATGATGGATCAGCGGTAGCCTATGTCTGGTGGAAGAAGAATGAAGCCTACACTGAAAAAACACAGTCAAACATGGTGGTGGCTCTGTGATACTCTGGGGCTGCTTTGCATCTTCTGGCACACAAAACCTGCAGTGTGTGAAAGGCAAGATGGATTCATTGAAGTATCAGGAAATCTTAGGAAACATCACGCTGTCTGTGAGGAAACTAAAGCTTTGTGTAATTAAACCGTCCAACAGGACAAGCATACATGAAATTCCACCAAGGCTTGGTTTCAGAGGAAATCCTGTAAGATGCTATTGTGGCCATCAGTCACCTGACTTGAACCCCATAGAAAATCTCTGGTGGGATTTGAAGAAGGCAATTGCAGCAGGCAATCCCAAGAATATAATTGAACTGGAGGCCATTGCTCATGAGGAATGGGCTAAGAGTCATCAGAAACGCTGTCAGATGCTGGTATCTGGCTATGAATCTCATAGCAGCAGCTCATAACAGCAAAAGGGTGCTCTACTTAGTATTAAAGATGCTTGTCATGAAGGGGTTGAATAATTTTGAGACTGGAGAAGTCATTATCAGTTGCATTTGCAGTTCGATTTGGGGAAACCTCTTGAGGCATCTGTTTTGTTGAGCTACTTCAATTGCTTTTGTTTGATTTTTTTCATTGCAAACAGCAGACAGGCTTTACATTTTGACCATTAAAGGTACAATATGTAGTTTTCCAAAACAACAAAAGACATACTTTGCATTACAAAAGCAAAAATCACTATACCTATATTATATATATTTGTTTGTTTTGTACTTACATTATCCCAAATATTTCCACCAACTTTCAAACACAGAGAAATTTGTAGTTTAATTCGAAGACACGGGACGTTTCATTTTGTTGCCTGTCAATGGCATTATATAACCTTTGACTCCTCTAGTTGCTCTAAGATCCAGGGAACCGCCAAACATAACGTGAATAAAGTTATAATATATTTAACAATACATTACTTTGTCAGTGAACATTTTTTCTGCCGGAGATGCTAGAGTGGCAGGTTGTCATTGACGATGACAACAAAACCCAAGATCCAACGCTACTTCTCGACCTCATCAAAGTACATGTTTTGCTATTGTTTTGATCGAGAGACACCTAGTGGCCAAAAACGATGTATTGAATGTTTAACTTTATTTGCAATGGGGTTGCATTATATTGATTGAAACTGTATTTAAGTTTCCACGTGTGAATGAGAAAGATGGAATTAATGTTAAATATGTGGAGGCCAGCAGACGAGAGGTTAGTATTACCCTTCTGCTACGCTATGTAAGTGTTATGCAAGTGTCCCAGTTCTTGGCCTTCTCCTTCCACATGTCCCTCCTGTCCCCCTGTTCCCTTGACCTGCATGGATACAGAAATGCACAGCTATCCTCGTATGCATGCACACACACTGCTTGTGTGCACTGGAGGCCTTTGGCTGACTCCCAACACTTCTGTGAACATCAAATGCTCACGTACATGGTTCAGCGCTTTGGACACAGCAGGCGTCATCAAGTCTTCTGTTCTCTCTGCGAATGGATTGTGAGGTTTAACCTCATCCCACCTGACCGCTTGGCCCGCTAGAAGTTTGTTCGTTGTTTCTGTTGTTGTATGAATGATTAATATTGACAAGTGCAGAAAATGAGCCTATCAAACATCTCAAGTTTTGAATTGAAAAATGGTAGTAAGGTTTCACTTGGTTTGGAGAAACGGTGAAAGTTTGTTTGAACATTATGGCAGCATGTGGACGTGCTCATGCACGCAGCAGAAAGCTGCCACTGGCCATTGTCTAGTCCTTCTCTGTGAACCTGCCCTGGGTTCTGGTGACCTGCCCCCCGCCACTTATCCCCCTGCTCGCGCTATGCTCTCACAGAGGGGTCGTGAGTGTGGATATTGGCTCGGGTTTCTTGACCCCTGCAAGCCTCTGGTGTGACCTCTTCACAGTCCTGCGTGAGCATTGCTGAAGTTACTGTCTGACGCACGCAGGCACACACACACACACACTCTCTCTCCTGTCAGAGCAGCCAGACGCATAACCGATTGCCTTCATGCAAGACTTTCAGTCGACTGTTTGGCCCACTATTCCTAATGGCTAAACATCCAGATGCTATCTGGAAAATCACGTGAATCATTCTGCTCTGTAACCAAAGAAACCCACAGGGCTGATTCTAGTTCTGAGGTAGGTGTTGGTCTATGAAGAGGATTGGGGATGCTTGCACATGTACCACTGCTCTCTCGCTCTCGCACGCCCGCATGCAGATCTTGTCACCTTTTTTCCGTGGTGAGACATTTCTCTATAATGTAGCCTGGTTCCAGCCCAGTTCTTCCCAGTCCCAGGCCATTCACTCACATCACTGATGTAGCCACAGTAGACACAATGCCATTAGCGTAGAGTTCCACACTGTTACAGTAACACAGCACTTAACTTCAGAATGGACTCTATTTTAAAATTTTTCTCAATGTGTGTATGTCTGTTACAGTGGTCACGCTCTATTCCACGCTGGGTGGACCGGCCATCGCTCATGGTCTGAACGAGACCGAGGTCACTACAATCATCACAAGCAGAGAGCTGTTGGAGACACGGCTAAAGGTGAGAGCACCTCGGAGACTGCGCGCGCAGGAGTTCATTATGTTTCCGAAAACAGATTAGATAGAACCGTGGTGTGCGGGTGGTGTGCCTGTGGACAGAAGGTATAGACAGGCCTGAAGGGTAATCTGTGGGTCCGCCAGATGAGGTATGAATCGAGGCCATACAGCCCATGTTTTCCCCCTTGACGACAGCGAAGAGGACATGGAGGATCCGTCATTATGTCAGGAGTCGACTCACATGTTTAGCTTGTTTAAAAATGTTGAAGGAAAATAACGTGCAAAGTGCATGTGGTTATTTTGCACATCCATGTGTATGGAATTAAAACGCCTTTGGAAAAAACATACTTGAAAAAATTAGTTACTGTTTGTTGCCAGGAGTGATTCTGCGACCACAATGTTTTTCTTGTTTTTGGCAAATTACTTATCAGAGTGCCCTACTAGGACATTGAGATAGACGAGGCGTCTCCCGTATCTGTTTCACTATGGCGTCTGTGAGAGCAAAGCAGCTCCATGTGGAGTCGTCAGTCATAATATAGTATAACTCATTGGCTGATCTCTTCTGCTGAGCCAGTTGTGTTTATGGGATCACTTATGGGATCACTTATGGGATCACTTATGGGATCACTTATGGGATCACATGACTCACAACCAAATTTCATTGAACAAACCAACCAATTAAAAACAGTATTTCTTTCAAAAATAAAAAACTAAACATGCACTGTTCCAAATTATTATGCACAACAGAGTTTCAAAACATTTTATAGGTTATAAAGAACTGAAAATGGTCAGTTGTTGAATTTGCACCATGAGTTTCTCTCCTTTTATGCCCATAACAGCCAATGATACAGAGGTGTTCTTTGCAGCATGAGATGGTGCATTGTCATGCATGAAGATTTTTTGCTATGGAATGCACCGTTCTTCTTTTTGTACCATGGAAGTGGTCAGTCAGATACTCTATATACTTTGCCAAGGTCAATTTCACAACTTCAGGGACCCTAAAGGGGCCAACCAACTCCCTCCCCTAAAGGGTCCTACCAGCCCCCTCCCCATGATTCCAGCCCAAGACATGACTCCGCCATCTCCTTGCTGATGTCGCAGCCTAATTGGGACATGGTGGCCATCCACCACCCATCCACTACTCCATCCATCTGGACCATCCAGAATTGCACGGCACTCATCAGTAAACAAGACTGTTTGAAAATTAGTCTTCATGTATTTCTGGGCCCACTGCAACTGTTTCTGCTTGTGAGCATTGGTTAGGGATCGCCGAATAGTAGGTTTATGCACAACTGCAAGCCTCTGAAGGATCCTACACCTTGAGGTTCACGGGACTCCAGAGGCACCAGCAGCTTCAAATACCTGTTTGCTGCTTTGTAATGGCATTTTTGCAGCTGCTCTCTTAGTCTGATGAATTTGTCTGGCAGTAACATTCCTTATTATACCTTTATCTGCACAAACCAGTCTTTGCTCTGAATCGGCCACAAATCTGTTTACAGTATGATGACCATCCAAGTTTTTGTGAAATATCTAATGTTTTTATACCTTGTCCAAGGCATTGCACTATTTGACACTTTTCCACAGCAGAGTTCCTTTTTCTTTTCCATATTGCTTGGAACCTATGGCCTGCTTAGTAATGTGGAACATCCTTAAGTACTTTTCCTTTAATTGGTCTCACCTGGCAAACTAATTATCACAGGTGTCTGATTTCAGTGATACAAAGAGCCCAGAGACACAATACCATCCATGAGTTTGATTGAAGAACTAAATATTTAATGTTTGACACTTAATTCTAATTTGCATAATAATTTAGAATGTAGTGTATATAGCCTATCCATCTGTATAATCTACCCATTGGTATATAGCTTTCCCATCTGTATGACATAGCCATCTGTATATAGCCTACCCATCTGTATGACTTACCCATCTGTATGACCTACAGTACCCATCTGTATATAGCCTACCCATCTGTATATAGCCTACCCATCTGTATATAGCCTACCCATCTGTATATAGCCTACCCATTTGTATGACCTAACCATTTGTATGACCTACCCATTTGTATGACCTACCCATCCGTATATAGCCTACCCATCCATATATAGCCTACCCATCCATATAACCTAAACCTGTCTAATTTGATGGTTCTACTTTAACTATATTAAAACCTGTGTGTCTGTGTTTCCTGTTTTCAGCTCATTCTGCTGGAGGTGCCAAGACTGCAGCACATCATTGTGGTGGACGACACGCCCACCAAGTGGCCTGGTTACCCACGAGGCATCACTGTCCACAACATGGCTACCCTTCAGGAGCTGGGGAGCAAGCCTGAGAATGGTAAACTTCCAACTGATGGTGTGTTTGCATGTATGACCTGAGAATTTCCCCAACAAGTTAGCGCCAAACTCGAGCGCCAAACTCGAGCGCCAAACTCGAGCGCCAGACTAGTTGATTATGAATAGATTGAAAACATGGATCTGTCTCTTTCTGCATGTTGCCATAGTGATCTGCCAATACATCATGTTGACTGTTCACTTGTGTTTGCCAAATCAGGCTGGAGTCATTGCAATCTCCACGTTGTAGCGTATCTCGCGCTGGTTGGGAAAGGCTGATTGTATCAGTCAGTTGGTTCTGCTCACAGTTTAGCCGGCAGGACTCTCCCACTGTCTCAGTGGATGGGGTTGGAGGAGGAGGACGATGAAGGTCGTGTGAATGAGGAAGTGGACACATCTGTGTCAGATTAGGGTCAGAGAGGAAACGCTCTCCCTGTGCCGTTCCCTTCTTTCCTCCCTCGCTCCAGCTGGTCACCAGTGCTGCACTGCTTGACCCTTCACCAGCAGAGTTGGTGAAGTGCGTGTGTGTGCGTGTGTGTCTACCAGTGGGATTAGGAGGGAGGCTCATGTTTATAGACACTTCTGTAAACTTCACATGAGATCACTCCACCACAGCCCTTTCTGCTCCCCCACTGTCTATCTCTGAAACCATGTTAACGTCAAATGAGACCCCTTCTCTTGCATGTCGCTGTCTCCCAGGCACATTTCTCTCCTCCCCTATTTTTGTGTCTTTCCCTCCCTCCCTTTGGGGTGTGTTTTATGTATATGACCCCATGCAACCCAACCCAAAAAAAAGAAATCAGAAGATGTGTTCCTCTTTAACCAGGACATTTGAGAGCAAACCTGCCCTAGTCTGGTTTCAGAAGTCGTCTTTACGAATGGCCAGAATCCACACTGAATGACTTGATGGTTCTCCTGGCTGTCTTTTTGGCAATCATAGGTGAAATAGACATATATGATATCTATATGGTGAATTGGATAAATTAAGCCCGGCCATTGGGCTCACTGGAAGAACAGACTTCGCCAAGTGAACATCTCTCAGCCAGTTTACCTCATTGTAGTCAGGAGAGATACGCACAAGTCCAAGAGAACAGCAGTCACAACCGAATAATGAGAAAATAAAGTAAGTATATTAGTTACTTTTCACAAATAAAGTGGAAATTAAGTCTTAGGGTCGTTGAAAAATAAACTTAGCATTTTTTTTCATTTTCCAACAAAGACATAATGAAAGAAGATGTTTAACCTTCAGAAAATGAAGGTTTGCCCACCTCATCTCAGCTAATGTTTTATGAGCTGTTTTTTGACACGTGTGGTTACAAAAGAGATCAGTTTCTGTTGAAGTCTACGAGAAAGTCAGCCACTTCTCAATTGATTTATTACCTCAGTAAACATTTTCATAATGAGTTTATAGTCTCAATCGCTAGTTTCAAGTCTTCTGAAAAACAGAATGATATGATACTTTTTAATTGTGGTCTCGTTGATTTTAAATTCTGCAATAAAGCAGGGGGTGTTTTAGGGAGTGGCTATGATGTGATTGACATTGACTGTGCCAGTGAAAGTGTGTAACGTAACGTAGAGCGTAAGCACCATTGCCAACTCTCAGCTAACATCACAGTCAGATACCGCCTCATCTGAAATCTTCACATCCGCAACCATGATGTATGCGCTCGTAAAGGCAAACTCGACGACTCAAATCAGATCTTCACAAACCAATGGATGACATCACACATGGTTCCATCCAGTACTACACACAGTCTATGGTTTCCTCACATGAACTGCTTGCTTCAGGTCCTTCCACAACATTTTGATCAGTTTAAGGTCAGGACTTTGACTTTAAAAAATATACTTTAACCATTCTTTGGTTGAATGACTTATGTGCGCTTATGGTTGTTGTCTTGCTGCATGACGAACCTTCTCTTGAGATTCAGTTCACGGACAGATGTCCTAACAGTTTCTTTTAGAATTTGCTAAAATAATACAGAATATATTGTTCCATCATTGATGGCAAGCTATCCTCCCTTTCCTTTTGCCAAACACAACGCATCTTACGTAAAACAAATAGTTCCATTTTGTTCTCATCCTTCCACAAAACATTTTTCCAATGGCCTTCTGGCTTGTTGATGTGATCTTGAGAACTGCAGCAATATTAGTCTTGGAGAGGCGTGGCTTTCTCTTTGCAACCCTGCCATGCACACCATTGTTGGTCAGAGTTCTCTATCGGTGGACTCATGAACATCGACATTAGCCAATGTGAGAGAGGCCTTATATTTGCTTAGAAGTTAGCCATGGTTCCTTTGTGATCTCACTGACTGTTGCCACTATTGACCACTCCTAGGGAGGGTATCAATGGTCTTCAATGTCCTCCATTTGTACACAATTTGTCTGACTGTGGATTGGTGGAGTCCAAAAACTTCTGAGATGGTTTGTAACCTTTTCCTGCCTGATGAGCGTCAACAACTATTTTTCGAAGATCGCAAGAAATCTCCTTTGTTCGTGCCATGGTACACTTCCACAAATGTGTTGTGGAGATTAGACTTTGGTAGGTCTCTGTTCTCTACTTAAAACAGGGTGTCCACTCGCACCTGTTTGTCATCCGATTGATTGAGAACACAACACTAATTTTACCATCAAATTAATAGATTATTCTAGAAGTTCACATATTTTTGCCACCCACAGATACACAGAGATGGGAAGTAACGAAGTACAAATACTTCGTTACTGTACTCAATTAGATTTTTCCGACATTTTTACTTTACTATTTATTTTTGTGCCGACTTTTTACTTTTACTCCTTACATTTTTAACACAAATATTGGTACTTCCTACTCCTTACATTTTACAAAATTGTCTCTTTAATTTAGTTTCAAATAATTTCAGTGGAGTTACCGTTATTATTTCTCGCGTCATTAATACCGAATTCAATCTATTGGATGGGAATATACGTTGCATTTGATGCTACACAAGATGACTCAACAGATTCGGCAGCATTCATTCGCAGCAAATCATTGCGACTTGATCGCAGTAACATTAGCACAGTATTATGGATGGCGACATGATTGAAAATGAAGAAAACGGAGATCCCAGAGATTCGGCAGACAAGCAGCAAGATAGTCCCAATCATCCTTGGCCTTATCTGTGAGAGATGTTTGACATAGTAGGCATGAAGAATGACTCCTGGCAAATGTGCTGCAAATTTGAGGTATACATTTGATCACATGTGGTCTCTCCCTCCCGGTCCATCCCAGACACACACACACACACACACACACGCTTTTTCACTCACTCACTGTCCTACACACAATAACGTTATGACATGTTAAACATTACAAAAGGTGTGTATATTTGTCCTATACACAATTACATTATGACACATTACACTATACAGAAGGTTTGTAAAGCCTAGTTGATCCCATGTTCTTTAAGGGATTAAGGACAAATCCATGCACATCTACAGATTTGAGGGCGTACATCACTTGCCATTTTTTTTGCTGGATGTTTATTTGCATATTAATTCATATTTTTTTATGCAATATACATTGAATTTGTAATTTCTCCAACTTTTATAGTACTACAATTGTAAAAATTGTGAGCCTGACATATTTCATTTATTATTATTAGCACTCCATGTTCAAAGATTTACTAGCTGTCAGTTCATTTCTTATACACTGCTGCCATCCCTTAGTTGTAACTCTAAAAGTATGGGGAATTTGAGCACACACATATTTGAGCACACACAGACATGCCGACAGGAATCCCCAGGCCCGGAGCACAATTATACATTTAGGGCCACCCGGTAAAAAAAATATGACTGTGCAAAAACTACATTTGGGACCACCTCAGGACTGGGTCTGGGACAACAATCCCAGTCCCCCCGGTCAGCGTCCCGCACACACACACGTAGATTCCTTCAAATGTTAAGGGGAAGATTAAAAAAGAGAAACTTTATCTGTGAATTCTCACAGAATCACAATTTAATTAATATCTTGCTACTCAGTCAGAATCTTATTAACCTGGAGTCACAATAATAATCATATATGTGATGTTTTAGGCCTATTGGCAGACATCTATTTAAAATGTAGGCAATGGCACATAAAGAGCCTTTTTTACATGTCCACTGAAGTTTCTCAGCTTGCACTCTAGTAACATTTGTGTGGTCATGTAGCTTTGCATTAAAAATGGTTGTCATTTGCAAGGCTACTTTTACTTTTATACTTTAAGTAAATTGCCAAGCCTCTACTTTGTTACTTTTACTTGAGTAAAGAAGTTAAATCAGTACTTCTACTTTTACCAGAGTATTTTTAACACAAGTATCTGTACTTCTACTTGAGTACGGGAAGTGAGTACTTTTGCCATCTCTGCAGATACATTAACGATTATCGGCACCCCTAGTAAAATGAGCAAAAAAGGGTTAGTAAAAATGCATCTTTTGGTGAATTGGCGTAATGTCACAATGACATTTTTTACAAATGTCGACCCTTTAATTGCTGTAAGGTTGGAGAATACAGAGCAAGGAATCAGAGACCATCCCTCTTTACAGAATCATTCCAGATCATCCAGGGTCCTTGGTCCTCTCTTATCCACTCTCCTCTTCAGCCCAGCCCACAGGTTTACAATAGGATTTAGGTCAGGGGACTGAGACGGCCATGGCAGAAGCCTGACTGTGTTCAGTGAACCATTTTCGTGTTTATTTGGACGTATGTTTAGGATCGTTGTCCTGCTGAAAGATCTAATGACGACCCAGTTTCAGTTACATTTGCATGCCGATGAACCCTTTTAGTTTAAATTTAATTAAACAAATAGTTTCCCCATATAACAAAATGGCACGTTGTCCTCTGTACCCTGTAAGCGGTGTATAAATATGTTTTTAAATGCTTTCGTTTTGTTTCCAGGCACCTTTTCCAAATGTTTGCATTCCTAGGACATCCTATCCACATCCACGTACCTTAAAATAGCCTTTTTTTGTGCATTATGTCATAGTTCTCCAAATTGATTGTGAGTTGATTCAAAGATCATTTTAACATTATGCTTGGAGAACATTAATATTGACACAAGTACTTGAATAGAATTTGTTTCACCACATTATCATGTCAAATTATAATAACCTCTAACGGCTGGTCAAACCTTGTCTTCAGACGGGTTACAGAGTAAAGTCAAACGTGCCATTTTGGTATTTGGGAGGACTGTCCCTTTAAGAGAAAGTAAGGAGAGCGAGAGAGGGGGAGAAGGAAAAAGATAAGATGTGAGAGGGTAGAAGAGGACAGAAGACCGGGTAGAGAGGAAGGGAAGAATGGAGAGTTGTTGGCTTTAATATCGGCACTCAAACATCTCTGAACTGATAGTGCCAAAAGACTAACAGACGTTTACTAAACGGTGTAGGGGTGTTTAATTTTTTACCTGACAGATTTTCCTCCCTCTGTATTCCATTAGTAGTGTTTCCATTTCTCTGTCTCTAGACATTCATCATTACTTGTGTATTTTACCCTGCACTTCCTCTACCCATGTTGTTTTATGACACCATATCTTCCCAGGCCCTTGGCCTACAGACATTCTAGACTATCTAACATTACTTAAAATGTTCACATATATTGCCTAAAATGGAATTGGCATACCAGACTTTATTTTGTAACAATAACACTCTAAACATAACATACTGTTAACATTCTCGATTTTATATCCTGTCAAGCATCCCCCACTTATTAGCCTGACATACACTGATTCTGCTGTATATACCGATATTATGCTGAATATAAACATGTTTTGTGCCATTACCAGTGTGTCTGGTGTCCGTCTGTGTGTCTACAGGGTCCAGGTCAAACACACAGCCCATGTTATCAGTAACATTACCATTGTGTATGTGTGTCACAGGGTCCAGGTCAAACACACAGCCCATGTTATCAGTAACATTACCATTGTGTATGTGTGTCACAGGGTCCAGGTGGAACACACAGCCCATGTTATCAGTAACATTACCATTATGTATGTGTGTCACAGGGTCCAGGTCAAACACAGCCCATGTTATCAGTAACATTACCATTGTGTATGTGTGTCACAGGGTCCAGG
>JACXGM010034765.1:0-11879 GCA_016801145.1 Umbra pygmaea | reverse complement strand
CGAAGAGCTATACAATTAGTACCTTTTGTATAGCTCACTCGGTTGGTACGTTGTCAAGCAGGGCTGTAATGTGTGTTGCGGAGCAGAAGGCCGCGGGTTCAAGACCAGTCAGAGGACGTGGTGAACTGTCGTGCGGGCTGCTCGCAATAGTACGTTACAGCCCCTCTCTAAACACAACGCAGAACTATACGTTACATATGCACGTTGTGCACATGCTACATTATGGTTAAGCATGCGCCCTTAAAATAGCATATGAATAACACGCCAGTGACTTTAAACCAGGTTTTTTTCTGGTCAGTGGCGGAATTGTTTTCGGGGACTGCAAGATAGCACCAGGGAACGTTTGCGCCGGAACACGCCTCTTCTTTTCGCTGAACCGCCCAACGAACGCAAATTTATTCCCTAATTTACTGACGCGTGTCTGTGGAGGGAAAAGTCCCTTATGCGTCGGGTGTAAGATAGGAATGATACATGCGTTTGTGTAAAAAGTCAATTGCGCTGGGTGTAAGATAGGGCCCATAATGTTTCTTTACACACAGTACAATTGCATTTGGTTACAATTCACTAGCTTTATAATGAATTAACAATGATTATTGCAGTTAATTAAAACTAGCACTATTATTTTGAACAAAATACATTAAAAAGAATGTATTAGTTACATTTATACACAATGTAGATTATAACTAGTAAGTTTCCATTACAGTGTTAACAGGTAAATATGTCAAGTCAAGAAAGACTGTCATTATTTTATTTATATTAAACCAAGTATTTATGTTAAGTGAAGTCAAGAAAGACTGTCTTTATTTTATTTTTCTATAAAATCATGTATTCAACTTAAAATGTCAGGAGAATAAATATTTATGGAAATATTTCAGAAATGTCTTTCTTCTTGCCACTCTTCCATAAAGGCCAGATTTGTGCAGTACATGACTGATTGTTGTCCTATGGACAGACTCGCCCACCTCAGCTGTAGATCCCTGCAGTTCATCCAGAGTGATCATGGGCCTCTTGGCTGCATCTCTGATCAGTCTTCTCCTTGTATGAGCTGAAAGTTTAGAGGGACGGCCGGGTCTTGGTAGATTTGCAGTGGTCTGATACTCTTTCCATTTCAATATTATCGCTTGCCAGGGATGGACTGGGAAAAAATTTGGCCCGGGACTTTGGATGGAGCGGCCGGCGGTGGGGGGGGGGGCGCGAGTGTGCGCGTGCGCTTTATCTGTAGCTCCCCGCGTTCGTCAATCATTCACTCTGGGTTTCTCCTCATTTGAATATAGAGGAACTCTCTCTCGATTTGACTGCCGGGCCAGAGCGCAGTTTTGCGGATGCAACAGCCTGTCCAATTCAGCCTACTGTCACTTGTTTTAATACGTCCGACCGGCCATCAAAGTAAAATGTGACGGCCCGTTTGGCCCGGAATTGACTGGCCGTTCGGGAAAACTCCCGACCCTCCCGATGGCCAGTCCGCCCCTGTCGCTTGCACAGTGCTCCTTGGGATGATTAATGCTTGGGAAATCTTTCTGTATCCAAATCCGGCTTTAAACTTCTCCACAACAGTATCTCGGACCTGCCTGGTGTGTTCCTTGTTCTTCATGATGCTCTCTGTGCTTTCAACAGACCTCTGAGACTATCACAGAGCAGGTGCATTTATACGGAGACTTGATTACACACAGGTGGATTCTATTCATCATCATTAGTCATTTAGGTCAACATTGGATCATTCAGAGATCCTCACTGAACTTCTGGACAGAGTTTGTTGCACTGAAAGTATAATTTTGCTCGCCCAATTTGTCAGTTTTTTATTTGTCTTTTTTTTTTTAATATCCAACAAATTTCGTTCCAATTCATGATTGTGTCCCACTTGTTGTTGATTCTTCACAAAAAATTACAGTTTCATATCTTTATGTTTGAAGCCTGAAATGTGGCAAAAGGTCGAAAAGTTCAAGGGGGCCGAATACTTTCGCAAGGCACTGTATCTAATATGCTAAGTACATTACATAGAGCTCTGGACAAAAGTGAAACCACTGCAATATTATCTGTGTCTCTGATTTTACCAATGTTAGGTACTGTTTGTGTTTGGGTCAAATTTACATTTTTGTTTGGTTTCATAATCTACTGACAACATTTCTTCCAAATTCCAAGTATAAATATTGTCATTCAGCGCATGTAGAATATCTGAAAAAAATTACAAATGTTCAAAATAACAAAGATGCAAAGTTGTCAGAACTCAAATAATGGAAAGAAAATTAGATCATATTAATTTTAAAAAAACACAATGCTAATGTGTTGAATTAGGAACAGTTCAGAAATCAATATTTGGTGTAATGATAATTGTATGTATATTAAAAATAATTGGCTTTAAGGGATCTGGTCATGCTCTTTCACATTAATGTTGGGTGATTTTATGCCACTCCTGGCGCGCAAACTCGAGCAGCTCGGTTTTGTTTGATGGCTTGTGACCATCCATCTTCCTCTTGATCACATTAAATCAGTGGGGTTGATTTAAGAAAAACATTCCAGTGGTCTATAATTTCTTTCCAGAGCTGTGTATTGAACAACACAATAATAACAGGGTCAAAACTAAATAGACAATAGTTAATAACTACCTACATGTGTTTGAATTAACCAATAGAAAACAATATACACATTTGACAGTGTTTATCATGTGGCAGATGTGGAATGGCTACTGAGACGCTGATTAACCTGAAGAAGTGGTTTTTGATGACTCACAAGGGAAGCCACTTTTGTCAAATGATGGGATAAATGCTTCTTTGGTGACAGTTATCATTGTTCACCCTGTGTGAGAACAACCTGGCAGTGGGGACATGAGGAGGGAAATAACATGTCAGATCAACCAAGGAGTCACATCAATATCACAGCAACACATGTTATACTGTTTAGGCATCAGTCATTGTAACTCACAGGAGGCAGCTGTCAACAGCAGCAACAGAGATACAGAGAACATGGTTATGTTGAACTGATCTGGTGGGAGCTGCTGTGCATGTCGCTTCTGTGTAAAATTATTATTCCATGGATTTATACAAAAGAAAATGACTTCATTGCCCCCAACTGATAGATACTGTATGTGTAACTACAACTGTTTAAGGATGAAGTCAGTTTTTGAACAGGTCTGGTGTTGTTTTGTATCACTGTGGGTAGCGAGCACAATAATACACAGCTGTGTCTTCATTCTGCAGACTCTGGCCTTTTAAAAACAATGTGTTACTTGAAGTGTCTCTTGTTAATGTGAACTTGTTTTTCAGTGAGTCTTTATAATCTGTGCTTCCACCAGTCCAGATAATTCCAATCCACTCAAGTGCTTTTCCTGCAGGTTGACGAATCCAACCTGTCCTGTCGCTAGTAACAGAATATGAGACCTTACAGGAAATGGTCAGTGGTTGACCTGGCTGGACAGTCATAGAGGGTGGCTGAGTGAGTTCTTCACAGTGAACACCTGTAAACAAAGCATGTAGAGTGTTACTAAATAGAAATGACAACTTATTAAAGTTTTATATAATTTGATATCAAAACTTAGTTTTTGTTAGTCCACCTGAATCCAGAGATACTCACAAGAGGCAGCTGCCAACAGCATCATCAGAGATACAGAGAACATGGTTTATGTTGAACTGATCTGGTGGGAGCTGCTCTTCTCTACTCTCCAGGACTCAGAGGGCCTCTAAGGACAAACACACAGACACTCTTTAAGTAGGAACCAAAGGGTTGGTTTCCATTGACGTAGACTACAGACATGGTAGGAGATATCAGAGGGTTTATAAGAGGTACTGTAGTTAAATATTGACTGTATCTAAACACAACAAATGGAACCATCTTATTTTTTTCAATTCACATTAAAAAAAATATTTTTTGCATTTTCAGCTGTTATAAAAAAAACAATTTACAAGTGACATGAAGTCATACTTAAAAATGTTCCCGTTCCCCAATCAATCAATTTATTAATATATTGGGAGAACAGCTGAGACTAAAATAATGTAAACCTTTTTGGTGTGTTAACAGGTCAAACAGATTATATTTAAATTGATTATCTCTGTAAGTGCTATAGTGCTATAGGAGTGAATTATTAGGAATAGCTAGTTTGCCGAGGTCCTGTGAAGCCTTGCTATAGTATGGCGCCTGAGACTACTAGCATTGAAACGATATACAGATATCAGTCTGGAAGTCTGAGGAATACAAACCTTGTGGGACAGGGCGTGTGATTTGATTTATTTTTAACAAATCAAACCAACAAATTCCCTTTATAAACAATCAAGCCATAAGCCATTGTTGTTTTTAAAAACGTTAGTCAATGATGCTTATTGACTAACATGAGTTATTCCCACATCTTACAATACATCTCTGGAAAACATTAAGAGACCACTGCACAATCATACTGCACAATCATCATTTTATCTGGTTTTACTATTCATAGGTATGTGTTTGGGTAAAACTAACACTTTGTTTTATTCCATAAATTATTAACATAATTTCTCCCAAATTTGAAATAAAAATATTCTTATTCAGAGCATTTATTTGCAGAAAATTACAACTGGTAAAAATCACAAAAAGATACAGTGTTGTCCGACCTTTAATAATGCAAAGAAAATAAGTTATTTTTTGTGTCATGGTGTTCCATGGTGTAGTGGAGAGGCAGGTGTGAAGGAATTGCAATAATTCAATGGATTTATTACGGACTCAGATAAACAAAAACTGCCTTTTGGGGTTAAAACAGGAATAGACACCGAACATTACCTACGACCACGCAACAGGAACACGTAACAGGGATTAACGAATGACAGGGGTGAGAAGGAAACACAAGGCTAAATACTGAAACAATAATGTCTAATACACAACACCTGGGATAATCAACACGAAAGGAACTATGAGGACAACCGTATACCAACAGGAAGGGAGCACCAACAACATGCACATCACAACAGGGACACTAGGGGGAGCCAAAACACAACAAAACACATTAATAAATCAAACTGTACTCTAAGGAGTCCATATAGTCTCTGTCTCACCGCCCTCACTGGGCTGGATGTGACATTTTGTCATTTAGCATATTTATTTTTAAACAACACAATACTAAAATGTTAACCTAGGAAGAGTTCAGAAATCAATATGTTGTGTAATAATAATAATTGTATAATAATACTAATTCTCTCTACACCAGTTTACTCTCCACCAGTTTTTCACATTGATGTTGGGTGAATATATGCCACTCCTGGCATAAAATTTCAACCAGCTTGGAATTGCTTGATGGCTTGAGTCCATCCATCTTCCTCCATGTATTTGATGTATCCAAGAGCTAGCACAAATTAATACATTTACAGCATCTACTCATTGTCAGGCACTTGGATCCTTGATTCAGGTGAGCTACTTCAGGGCAAAAACAACATTTTGAAATGGCTGAAAGTCATTTAAGAACCACTGTTTTAGGGAAACAGAAGACAGGATACAGGAGACATCGGAAACTGGTAGTGGGCACAGATGAGAGAGAGTGGGATGGAGGAGCCACTGTGAAGAGGGAGAGAGAACTGAAGTCAGATCAGAGAACGATCAAGTCCCTTTGTTACATCGTGCACCACAACCTACCTCTAAGACAGATGTAGGCCTATAAATAACTAGTGCTGAGAAGGAATACAGAAAGGTATGTTGAAACAAGCTGGTGTCATTACAATAAGGATACAATGTTACATTATTTAACCAATGTCTAACCAATGTTACATTAATTAGTAGACTGGAATACATCAAGAGATGATGGAACAAGCTAGTGTAATTCCAGGAATAATACAATGTTACATGTTTAATCAGGATGCTATCTTTACAGCTAGTAAGTTGTAATTTATGCACCAGTCTAATTGTTTTGATGCATATTGCACATTTTCTGTTAATCCAATGACCCTCATTTCACTACGGAAATATTACTGTGTCCTTTAGTTATTTGATAGATCAAAATGAAATTTGTTCATTGTAATGAATTACGAGCACTATTATTTTGAAAATAAAAATCTGAGTTGGTGTTGCTGGCATAATATGGTGTTGCCAGGCGAACAGTGTTTGCACCCAGCTAGTACCAGCCAAGGTGTTAACCCCGGTGTTCTGGACAATATCAATCTGACCCTCATACCATCATTCGGACATAATCATCCCCAGCTTTCAATTGGCTCGTTCATCCCCTTCCCTCCCCTCACTTCTCTTCAGGCCATTGCTGTAAATGAGAAGCTGTTCTCTATGAGAAGCCGCCTGTAACATTATCTGGTTCTGCTTCTCACATTAACACACCTTCCAACTCTGGTAACTCTCAAGTTCCTACTTCCCATGAACGCATTCCCATAGCCCGGTCTCAATCACCAGAATTCTGAACACCTGCTCTCACCCAGTCTGTATAAAGCACACACAAGCCATTGCCTCTTTGTGAGCTATTGTAAATAATTTCTTCATGCTGAGCATTCTAGTCTGTATTCTGAATCTATGGTCTGACCTGTTTTCTGTTTTGGAGAGATTGTGCCCACCGGATTATCCTTTTGTACTTTTGCCCTGGTTAAAGCCTGCTTGATCTGAAATCTGCCTGTCTGACTACCCGCCTGTGTTTGGACCCTTGCCTGTACGATAACCTGTCCTGTGTTTTGACCCTTGCCTGTCTGAGAACCTGTCCTGTTGCCTGAACCAATCCTGTCTGAGAACCAGTCCTGTTACCTGAACCAAGCCTGTCTGAGAACCAGCCCTGTTACCTGATCCAAGTCTGCCCTGAACACAGCCTATTAACAACCTTGCAATCTGCATTTTATATCATTCAAAATAAATCCTATTATTATCAGAAACTGCCTGGAGTATATCGTTACAGAATACCTCGCCTTTCTAAGGAGATGGATCCAGAGGACCTACAGGCCCGGCTCACTCAACAAGAGGAAAGGCTTGATGAGCTTTGCCAACTACTTCACCAATCCTCTGTCACCTCTCTGCATCGAGGAGAACGAGCACCTCCGGCACCATCTCCACACATCTCCATGCCTTCCAAGTTTGACGGTACTCCAGGAAAATTTAAGGGGTTTCTCCTACAATGTTTCCTATATATATATACACAATCATCATCAATTTCACTATGATAAGCAAAAGGTGGCTTTTATTATTTCTCTCCTTTCCGGGAGAGCCTTGGATTTTGCTACTGATATATGGTCTTCAGGGTCTGTTGATTTGAATTCTGAATCAGTGTTTTATAAACTTTTCAATGAAGTATTTAACCACCCAGCCACAGGACGCTGTGTAGGAGATCAGTTACTTGACATACGCCAAGGACAATGCTCCGCTTCAGATTATTAGGAGTTCCGCACGCTGGCCGCCGGAAGTGGGTGGAGTGACACTGCCCTGCTTGCTGTGTACTGTAGAGGCCTGTCTAAGGAGCTACAGGCTGAACTCCCGTGCAGAGGTGATCAAACTGACTTACAGCAATATATCACAATGTCCATTTCTATTGATAATCTCCTGGCCCACAGGAAACACCATAGCTCTTGTTGTGGAAAATAATCCTTATATGATAGGAAAATATTAATAATCCAAGTTCAAAGAATTATTCCATACAGCATTTCTTATGATCCAAAAATACTTTATTGAGCAAACATAAAGCCGAGCATCTTCAGCATCAGAACTCAGACAATCAAGGATGTACTGTCATTTTATATGAACCCTTATCAGTTATGCCAACCCATATGATAATTACTGGGGCGGCCCTGATCAACCTTGTGACCTTTTCAACCATTGACTTTCAATATTTCAAACCATGATGTAATTGGTCATCCCTTTTTGTTAATTTATGTTAATGTGTTCACACGTGTGTACACGTGCTCTCAGATGTCCTTGACAGGAACATCCCATGATGTACTTGGTGGCACAGAACCCAGAACTCCTTAAACAATGAAACTTTCAGGCCTGTTTACTCCCAACAGTTCTACTGAGGCCTTGTGGCCTTGAGGCCTCCTGCTTGAGGGTATTTCAATGCACCATTGTGACTTGATACTATTGCATTACCAGGTGTTCTTATAGCAGATTAATAATTATACAGTCTACAAAAACAGTGAGGCCTTCAGACCTCCTTTAATTCTAACAGGCTCTAATAGTATTTCAATACATGTCTTTTCACCTCATATGTTTCCAATATAGGTATGTTCATAATACACAAAAGTTGTGCTGATTACACTATCATTCATAATGTATTGTTTAACATATCATTTGATTAAACACATGATTAATATATTGATTACATAATTAATATATTGTTCAATACTTCAACGTGACACTCAGGGTGTAGATATAAGGCATTCTATTGGTCCAAACATATTTAATGAAAAGTATAATGCATCATATATGGAAATTCCACCACACTCTCGACCACAGGGTCAAGTGCTTCCACCTCCTAGTCACCTGCCCATACAAGAAATGGAGCCCATCCAGCTTGGACGTTCTCCCTTGTCTGCGCTAGAACGACAGCGTCGGTATCTGGAACGTCTATGTCTGTACTGTGGGGATAAGAACAACATCCTAAAGAGGTGTCCCGTCAGACCCCCTCGATCCGGATCCACTCTCTCACCATCTAAGGAACAGGTAGGACCCATCATGTCTATGAAATCCTTAAAACAACAGGTCAATTTAACTGTCACACTTACAGTTCAAAATACATGGATAAAAACAGAGGGTTTAGTGGATTCTGGAGCAGCAGGGAATTTCATAGACTGTAAATTAGCTCAAGATCTGGGTGTGGCATTAATTCCTCTTTCCCCTCTAAGAATTAACGCATTGGATAGCCAGTCCTTAGGAAATGGGTACATCACGCATCAAACTGCTCCTATTTTTCTACATGTGGGGATCTTACATTCAGAATCCATCCAATTTATGGTTTTGTCCTACTCCAAGGAACCTCTGATTCTAGGCTTCCCATGGATCAGTCAACATGACCCATCATTTCCTGGTCTAAGGGAGAACTCTTGGCCTGGAGTAAGGCCTGTCATGGGACATGTATCCCTACCCCATGTAGAGCAACATCTGTGGAGGAGTGCCACGCTAAACCAGCCACCTACATTCCACCTGTGTATGAACAATTCAAAAAGGTGTTTTCAAAGGAACTGGCCTCAGTTCTCCGTCCTCACAGACCCTGGGATTGCGCTATCGGTCTTACTACAGATGTCACATACCCTAAAGGCCGCATCTACCCTCTTTCATTGCCTGAAAAGGAGGCCATGAATGTCTATGTGGAGGAATCTCTCAAACAAGGGTTTATCAGACCCTCCACCTCACCTGCCGCATCAAGTTTCTTCTTTGTGGGGAAAAAGGATGGAGGTCTTCGCCCCTGCATTGATTACCGGGCCCTTAATAACATGACCATTAAACACCAGTACCCGCTACCTTTTATTTCTGCTACCCTGGAACAAGTCGGTCAAGCCTCAATTTATATAAAATTGGACCGCTGTAGCGCATACAACTTGGTGCGCATCAAAGAAGAAGATGAGTGGAAGACTGCCTTCCTAACTCACAAGGGTCATTATGAGTACTTAGTCATGCCCTATGGCCTCACCAACGCCCCTGTAGTCTTCCAGTCCTTCATGAATTCCATTTTTCAAGATATGATTGACTGTTTTGTTGTTGTCTATATCGATGACATTCTAATCTTCTCCTCTTCCTTGTCAGAACACATCAAACATGTCCAAATGGTCCTACAGCGCCTTCTTGACAACCACCTGTATGTAAAAGCAGAAAAGAGCTTATTCCATGTGTCTACAGTGTCATTTCTGGGCTTAGTTCTTACCCCAGGAGGGGTCCATATGGATGAGGAAAAGGTAAACACTGTGCGTAACTGGCCACTTCCTCGCACTGCTAAGGATCTACAAAGATTTTTGGGGTTTGCCAACTTCTACCGAAGATTCATAAAAAAATTTAGTACTGTGGCTGCTCCATTACATACCTTGTCCAATCAGAAAACCCCAAAATTGACCTGGAAAGAAAAGGATCTTGCAGCCTTCCAAGCCCTAACTGTAGAGGTGGATGCCTCTGAAGCAGGAGTAGGGGCCGTCTTGTCCCAGCGCTCTGGACCAGGCACCAAACTACATCCCTGCACGTTTTTTCACGGACGTTGAATCCAGCAGAACGCAATTATGATGTCGGTAACCGAGAGCTGTTAGCCATAAAATTGGCACTTGAAGAGTGACGTCATTGGTTAGAGGGAGCCCGTCATCCCTTTCAAGTACTCACTGACGATCGAAATCTGGAATATCTTCAAAAAGCCAAACGGCACAATGCTCATCAAGCAAGATGGTCTTTTTTTTATCCGGGTCCTATTTTCTGTATCTTACATTCCAGGAAGCAAGAACATCAAGGCAGACTCCCTCTCCCGTCAGTTTCAACCATCAACGAAACCCGCTGTTCCCAAACCTATCCTTCCTGCCACCTGTCTGGTAAGACCTATACAATGGGACATCGATGTATTGATTAGAGATGCTTTGGTTGCAGACCCTGCACCACCTGAAACACCTCCAGGAAAGGAGTATGTTCCAGCCATTATTCGTCCCTGTCTACTTCAGTGGTGCCATACATTGTTGGGCACAGGACATCCTGGTGTAACCCGAACCCAACAACTCCTGTCCCAGAAGTACTGGTGGTCATCTCTACGAGAAGACACTTCTGACTTCGTCCTGTCGTGCCCAACCTGTGCCCAGTCAAAAACGCCCCGCCAGTTACCTGCAGGTAAACTACTTCCCTTACCAGTACCACAAAGACCCTGGTCCCATATTGCTGTTGACTTTGTGACCGATCTACCTGTTTATTCTAATTACACAACTATACTGGTCATTATCGATCGGTTTTCCAAAATGTGTCCTCTAATTCCTCTTAAGCAATTACCTAATGCCATGGAATTGGCAGAGCTTATGTTTTTGAATGTGTTTAGGCAATATGGCCTACCAGAGGATGTTGTGTCAGACCGGGGTCCAGAATTCACCTCAAGGGTGTGGAAATCTTTCTGCGATCGACCTGGAGTCTCCGTCAGCTTGACATCCGGTTACCACCGACAAACGAATGGTCAGACAGAACGCCTTAATCGAGTAATTGGCACTTTTCTCAGGCAACAATGCTCTTCGCATCCACAGGACTGGAGCAGAATCCTCCCTTGGGTCGAATATGCACAAAATTCTTTGATTCATTCATCCCTTGGTATTACACCTTTCCAATGTGTGCTGGGCTATCAGCCTCCGTTATTCCCATGCAGGGCCGTGCACAGACATTTTGGGGGGCATGGGCTCAAGTTAAAAAAGGGCACCCTACACGCGCGTGCATGCATAGACACACACACACACCCTTTCCGTGTGTCCAATTATTCCCATTTCCCAATCTTGCCAAACATCCATTTATAATTACACACTATGTTTCTGAACTTGCAGTTCAGTCTCATTTAACACACTATTCCTTTAAGAAAGCACCAATTTAACAGGTTTTCATTAAAGTAATATAACTCAGTCAGGGTATGTTCAGTTGATCAGACCAATTTCTTACAAGTAGGCTTGTATAGACAAACTGCCTAAAGGTGACACGGGGTCAGATTACTCAGTAGTTAGGGAGTCAGACTTGTAAGCGAGTCCCAACTCAGGGCTGTTAAAAGTAATCCTGTCCCTATGAAAATATATATGTCTGGGCCCCCATTTTAAATATATTGATATTCATTGTCTTTGAACACCTATGCCAAGCTATTTCATCCAAAACTTTATTGAACAAAGCTAGAAAAGCAATTTCAAAGTAGTTACTGAGTTACAGTTGATATAAAGACATCAGTCTGAGACAAAATAAAAGCATCTCGCAAAAATCTCACTGATGTTACAGACCAGTTTATGTGGAAATTTGTG